>OVBE01006367.1:0-19775 GCA_900406425.1 Iberis pinnata | reverse complement strand
ATACAATTATCAATGCAGACATCTATAACCTCATACGGCAATCCAAGCCCTGCCACAAGTTTCTGAATCTCATAATATGAACTTGGAGCCTTGTTGTCCTCTGGGAAGATATCTCTCACTAACTTCGCTATTGTGTCAACTGCATCCTCAGGCAAGTTATAATCTGTCTTTATACCCATCAACCTACTAGCAGATGATAAAGGCGAGTGTCCATCTCTATATCCACTATATAATGGCTGTTTCGCTGCATCTAACATATCAAAAAATCGTCGTTCTTCTAAATATGGTTCTTCATACGAACGCTGAGCCGTCTCTATAGTCTCTCTATAAACGTCATTAACCATTTGCACCGTAGGTGCAATATAATCTAAATCCATTCTAGGTTCCTCTATCCTATCTGCCAATGGTTCACTACCGCTAGTACTAGCAACAAGATCAGGTCGTTCGCTAAGACTACTACTAGCAACAATATCATGTTCTTCGCCATGTAAATACCAAAGCGTATAACTAGGCAAAAAACCATTCATATACAAATGATTCCAAACTACATCTATCTTGACATTATGCAAATTCCGACAAACAGAGCATGGACACCGCGCGAATACTCGTCGTTCAAAATGTTCGTATCTGGATCTATTTTCTCTCGATCCATCCATGATCAAAAATATGGAGGATTAGACATTTCTTTCTAAGCTATATGTTTTGAAATGATGAATAACGAAGGTTTGGACCTTCTGGTTTTATAGAATTAATAGTGACGGAATCCCGATGGACATACCCGTCAGTAAATACGAATATATCTGTTGGCAACGGTGATATCAACGAATATATTGTTAGGTGGGTATCCTGACAGATTTCCTTAGGGATTCCTGACGGATATGTCCGTCAGGAAATATCCTTCAGGAATCCATCAGGAAATTCCTGAAGGATATAGGTCCGTCAGTTTTTTACTGACGGATACGCATCCGTCAGATTCCCTGGTGGATTTGTATCCGTCAGGATTTGGCGGTCATTTTTCCAGAATTTGTCTTGTAGTGTTTTTCTTCAATTCGTAGTGCCTCTCGGCCGAATCCATTTGATTTTTCTTTATCATGGCTTTCCAACCTACTCACAAAACTATATCTCCTTATAATCTCTCATCCAACGATAATCTCGGGGCCATTATCTCTCAACAACTCTTTAACGGCTCCAACTATGATGAATGAGCATTGAATCTCCGAATCGCACTTAGCTCTTGCAAGAAATTTGGTTTTCTCGATGGTCCAATCCCCAAACCAGGAGCAACATCTCCAGAATACGAAGACTGGAAAGCTAACAATCATTTTCTTGTCGGATGGATCAAACAAACGATTGATCCGAAATTACGTTCAACAATCTCTACCCGCGAAGTTGCAAAAGATCTGTGGGACATCATCAAAAAGCGTTTCTCTCTTAAAAGCGGGACACAACTTCAACTGCTTTGTAATGCTTTGGAAAATTGTAAACAAAATGGCTCATCAATCGATGAGTACTTCGGTCGTCTCACGAAGCTTTGGGACGGTATAGTTGAATCTATGGTCACTAAACGGTGCTCCTGCGGACTCTGTATTTGTGATTTGAACACTGTCCGTGACGAAGAGATTAAGTCTTTGCGCATACACAACTTCCTTGCTTGACTTGATGACACAACTCAAGGCGTCATACGATCTCAAATCAGTGCAATCACTTCATTGCCAGATCTTGATACTATTTACCAAACGGTGGCGCAAAACAAAACTCTCCATACGTAAATCACTCTCGAAGTCTTGGTTATGAGTTTTTCATCGTAGCTTCCATCCACTCATAAACAACCACATCGCCTGCAACAATTTCATACTTCAAATTCACGCAAAATATCATCAACAAGCTCTCAATTAACTTCAGTTAACCGTTATCCAACAAGGAAGTGCTTAATATGTAATCGTATGGGTCATGATGCAGCGGGTTGCTTCAAGGTTATTGGTTTCTTGACTGGTGGGGTGAAAGACCAAAGTCACGAACCTCTCAACAACGCAACCGCAATAACATCCCACGGGCCAACAGTACATAGGTTCTCAATGCAAACTCTGTCTCAGTCGGCTCTGCCACATAAATATCATACCATGATTGGTAGGGCTTAAAGGGCATTATAGATGATCAATGCCATCTCATTCAACATGTCATCAATGGAGGAAAACAATCGGAAAAACTAAGTGGTAAGAACGAAGAACCTGTCTAGATACTAGACACTAGAGCGACTCATCATATGACGGGATATCAAGATCTTCTTCATAACTTCAAACCAGTAGCTCATGTGTCGGTTCTACTACCAGCTCGTGACAGCGTTGTATCGTCACAACAAGGGATAGTCCGTTTAACACCAAATTTTTCTTTATTTGATGTTTACTTTATTGATGGCTTTCACATGAATCTCATCTCCTTTGGTCAATTTGTGCCAGATAACTATGTTATTGGACATAAAACGGATAAATTTATGGTTTTACGGGACTATACAACAAGGATGCTGATTGGAGTGGGTGAAAAAGAGGGAGAGAGACTGTATCGGTTTTGGGGAATTACAACAATCAAGGCTTTGCCGAATACAATTTCAGTTGAAGCTACAATCCTACATAAGCAACTTGGTCACCCATCACACCGTGTCACTAGTGCAGTTCTAGGCATTTTGTAATCTAGTAGTTCTTTGATTCATAATTGTGATGTTTACCTTAGAGAAAAATAAACCATAAATTCTTTTCTAGGCAGTTACAATAATGCAAAAGAGAAATTTGATTTGATTCATGTTGATCTATGGGATCTGTATCAGACTACAGTGTTCAGTGGCTCCAATTATTTTTTTGACGATTGTGGATGATCACGCATGTTCTGTTTGGCTATATCTCTTGGCCACTAAATCACAAGTATCTCAGTATCTCAGGGAGTATATCGCAATGATTGATAATCAATTTTCTAAAAATATTAAACGATTCGGACAAACAATGGACAAGAATTTCTAGCACTTGGTTCATATTTTAAACAAAACGGGATACTACATGAAACATCTTGTGTTTATACGCCGCAACAAAATGGCCAAGAAAACGTAAGCATAGACATATACTCAACGTTGCAAGAGCTCTACGGTTTCAATCTCAACTCCCAATTAAGTATTGGGAAAAATATCTTCTCACAACGAGCTATCTTATTAACCGCACACCTACCGTCGTTCTTCATGGCTTGACACCATTCAGAAATTGTATGGTAAAGCTCCTTCTTATTTCATTTAAGGATTCTTGGATGTTTGGCTTATGCTCATAATAAAAATACCCGGGGTGACAAATTTGCATCACCGATTCGACGGTGCATATTTATTTGATACCCCTACGGAAAGCAGAGATGGAAACTTCTTGACTTAGACTCGGACCAGATCTTTGTTTCAAGAGACGTTGTCTTCCATGAAAATTCGTTTCATTTCGCAATGCAGAACCACAGACAGAACCTCAAACGTATACTAATTCTTCTTTTTTTGGAGTAGATAACGATAAAGAAGCTCACTCTGTTCCACAACATCCGGCTATTGTGCAGTCTTTAGTCCTTGAATTGCCGGTAGAACCGGTACATGTCGACATCCCATCGCTGACTCCTTTTGATCCAGCTCCCATTACGGACATGATCATCTTAAAACCGCGTCAGCCACAACAACAAATCCCGAACAATCGCTTAAAGGATTACATTGTCGGATCAGCTATAGTCTCTGCTTCTCTCTTTATCTCTCTCTCGCCTACCCAAACTTATCAGTGCTCCTCAGGTACCTCTTATAAACTCTCAAATTATTTGTCTAATAACATGTTTTCAGCGCCTCATCAGTGTTACCTCCTTGCACTGCAAACTCTTGTTGATCCACGATCATTTGAAGAGGCCATGAAGCATCAAGTATGGTGTGACGCAATGGGTAAAGAGCTCGATGCACTAGAAAGAAATGATACTTGGAAGTTGGAACACTTACCACCGGGTAAAAAGGCATTGGGCACAAAATGGGTTTATACAACAAATCTACGTTCAGATGGGTCAATTGAACGTCATAAAGCAAGACTCGTGGTACTTGGAAATCATCAAAAAGAGGGTATTGACTTCACTAATACATTCTCGCCTGTTGGTAAGATGACAACGGTTTGAATGTTTCTAGATTTTGCGACCAAAAAGAATGATGAAATCCATCAAATGGATGTTCATAATGCTTTTCTTCATGGAGTGTTAAAGGATGAGATTTATGTCAAAATCCCCCAAGGTTTTGCCTCACCCATGGACACATGTGTATGTCGATTACGTAAGTCTCTCTATGGTCTCAAACATGCTCCTAATGGTTCTCCAAGCTTGTAGATGCTCTTGTTACCTATGGATTCCGGCAAACTCATCAGATTATTCACTCTTTTTCCTCCCCAACAATTGCTTCTCTCTAAGGGTTTTGGTGTATGTTGATGATCTAATCATATCAGGAGATTCACCAACAGCGATAACTTCAATCAAGGAGTATTTGGCTTCATGTTTTTACATGAAAGATCTAGGTCGTTTGAAGTATTTTTAGGCCTAGAAGTCGCAAGAAACATTGAAGGTATCTACTTGAACCAGCATAAATATGCCATAGTGATAGTCTCGGACACAGGTTTACTTGGTTTTAGACCGTTGGGATCTCCAATTGACCAAAACCACCGACTTTCTTTAGCATCGGGGCCATTGCTTTCAGACCCTCAGAATTACCGACGCTTACTGGGACGACTAATTTACTTGCTGGCCACACGCCCGAAATTTTCTTATGATGTCCATATCTTATCTCAATATATGCAAGATCCGAAAGAAGAACATTGGCAAGCGGCATTCAAGGTCTTCCGGTATATCAAAGATATAATTGGCCAAGGTATACTCCTCCGCGCAAATTCACCTCTTCATTTGACAGGATGGTGCGACTCAGATTGGGTCTCCTTCCCTTTAATGATACGTTCAATTTCACAATGGATAGTTCAACTAGGATCATCGCCTATTTCATGGAAAACAAAGAAATAGAAAACTGTTTCTTATTCTTCTGCATAAGCCGAATACAGAGTGATGAACGCTGTTGGAAAAAAATTGAAATGGGTCAAGCAGCTTCTTCTTGATCTCGGCTATAATCACATTGCACTAATGACCATTAAAAGTGATAGCAAGTCTACATTTCACATAAGCGCCAACTCGATTTTCCATGAACGGACGAAATACGTTGAAGTTGAGTGTCACTTTGTAAAAGATGAAATACTTCGGGGCGTTGTCCATACTACTCATGTCTCCTCCAAAAACCAACTTGCCGATATCCTCACCAAAGCACTAGGTAGTTCGGAGTTTGAAAATTTTATCTTCAAGCTCGGCATTCGAAATCTCCATGCTCCAACTTGAAGGGGGAGGGATATTGAGTTAATTATGAGACTTTCATAAACTTACAAGTTATATATTGTTGTAATCTTATTGGCTAGAATATTTAGGGTTGCTTGATAGAACGTTGTATAAAAAGCTAAGCTTATGATTTAATAAACGACGGCTTGATATTCTTCGAATATAATTTGTCAAATTCTTTGGAAATCCATGGAAAATTCCTACAAATATTTTCACATTAAATATCTGACGATTTTCCCAAATGTTAATAGATATTTATGGAACCTTTATTTAATTGTTATTTAACATTTATAATCTTTAGGACTTCTGTCATTATTTTCATAATTTCACCTATAAATACCCTAATTTCCTCACTTTTTTTCCAAGAAAAACGAATAAACTTATTGACTCAAAGCTCTTGCCAAAAAAATAAATTATACACACAAAATGTCTTTTCCAAACAGTGATGAATATTTTCAAATGGATCATATTCATCAAGATTCAACATCAAAATTACTTACGAATGAGCATGCAGGATAACTAAGGAAATTCATGAGATTTGCAGCGAACTAGAACAGGACTGCCGAACCCAATAAGATAGATTGTCCATATTCAACTTGCTGAAATCGTAGATTTGTGTAGGTAGATGTTGTATGGAAACATCTATATAGCGGTGAGTTTATCTCGGATTACGAAATGTGATATGCTCATGGGGAAAATTATTTTATGGTTCAATACCGTACTGGTAATAGTGAAAATTAAGCTGATGATAAGTTAGAGCTGTAAGTTGTATCAGATTTATTTGTCAATTAATATTCCAGGCGAAAGAAAAAAAAGTGTTACCGCTTTCTATTCATATTTTAGTTTCTGTTAATTAATTTTTAGACCCGTTGCTGACTTGCTGTACATAATATATATATATATATATATATATAATATATATATATATATATAATGTATATTAGTTTACTTTTTGTCACATATATTAGTTTTTTATATATTAATTTAATATTATTTTAGATAAAGAATATTAAACAAGTTAACATATGGTCCTCCTCTCCTCCTGCGGTAGATTTAGAGCATTTAGAATCAAACAAATTCATGATTTTGGTGCCCAAAAGAAGTCAATATGCGGCCGCCATGGTTATGAACAAGTTGACATATGTGTAGAATGGCCAAGAACCGGTTAAAATATGTTTAAAAAGTGCATAAGGAGATTAGCAAACCAATTATGAGGGTCTTCAACACTTTGATCGACAAAATTTATAAGAAATGCACGAATGTGCCTCAGAAAAAGTCTCTTCTTCTGAAGAACACCAGCAAGCACCAAGGATTTGTACGAAAACAATTTTATGACGAGAGCATCACATTACAAGAAAACAGATGAATTGCTAATGGAATTTACTGACGGGTATACCCATCTGTAATAGTGACGAGAAAACTGACATATTTTCTGGTCGTCAATAAATTACTAACGGGTGAAATTCCGTCGATGTTTCTGAGGGAGTAATGACTGGAATTTACTAACGGGTATTTTTCGTCATTAATTCGTCAGTAAATTTGCTCGATTTGAACTATCCGTTGTTAGCCGTCACCAACGGATATATTCGAGTTACTGACGGACTAATCCATCAGTAATCCGTAAGAAAAAAAAATTATATAAACCAGAACATCCCCTCTCATTATTTCACAAAAAAAGTCACAAGCATACTTATAAAATGTCTACTCCTCTTTATTTTCGATCATGGATGGATGGTGAAATGATGAATCCAGATACAAAGAGAAGAGAAAGAGAAATGATGATTCATGTTGGAGGTAGATATTAACTTGTAACAATAGAGAAGATAAAAACTTTCATTACTTACTGTAAAATGTACAGTGAATTTTTTATATACAAAGTATGGTTAGTTAGCTCCTTAACTACCATTTAACTAACACTTAACAGTATATTATATTAAATGTAAATCTATAAGCTAATACACCCCCTCAAGCTGATTGTGATACATCCTTGTGAGCATAGAGGCTTGAAATCGAAAATCTCTGTAGCAAAGAATGGAAATGACCAGAATGTAATGGTTTTGTCAAAATATCAGCTAGCTGATTAAGTGTAGACACATGTATGACCTTCAAAAAACCATTCTTGATTTGATCCCTTGTTGTATGACAATCAATTTCCACATGCTTCGCCCTCTCATGGAATACGGGGTTGTTTGCTATATGCATTTCAGATTTATTATCACAGAATAATTTGGTCTGTGATGTAACTGTAATATGCAGATCTTTGAGAATATGCTGATCTTTGAGAATATGCTGAAGTGCCCAAATCATCTCATATGTTGCCAATGCCATGGCCCTGTATTCGGCCTCTGTACTGCTACGGCTGACCGTCTGTTGCTTCTTTGATTTCCAAGTCAACAAAGAAGTAACTAAGAAGACACAACTGCCTATAATTGAGCGTCTTGTGTCAGTACATTGAGCCCAATTCGCATCAGCAAACTCATTTAAACAGATTTCAGAAGATGCAAAGTAAAACAGTCCTTGTCTCGGATTTGATTTCAGATACTTGAGTATATGAAATACAGCTTGCAAATGAATATCATTGGGACAAGAAAGGAACTGACTCAAGCGATGTACAACAAAAGTGATGTCCGGCGTGGTGATAGTCAAATACAAAAGTTTATCAATCAACTCTCTATATTGCTTTCGATATGATAAAAGTGTTCATGTATCTTTACTCAGTGACTGTTTTGGATCCATTGGTACACTTCTTGGTTAACAATCAAGGAGACTTGTATCTTTAAGAAGATCTAAGCAATACTTTCTTTGTGGAACAGATTCCAGTTGATTTCCTTGCTATTTCCAATCCCAAGAAGAATTTTAAATCACCAAGATCATTAATTTTAAACGCATCAGAAAGAATTGTCTTGAGATGACGTACAACTTGATCATTGTTGCTTGCAATCATGATATCGTCTAAATAAACCAATAACGCTATGAAGACAGTATCATCCTGTTTAACAAACAGAGTATTATCAGACAATGATTGTTTAAAACAAGCATTCAATAGCATATTTATGAAACATTTATTCCATTGTCTGGACGTCTACTTCAGTCCATATAGAGATTTATAAAGTAAGTACACTGGATGTGATGGTAACTGACCTGATGAAACAGTGTAACCCTGAGGTAAGCTCATGTAAATTTCCTCATCAAGTTGACTATGTAAGAATACATTAGAGACATCCATCTGACACAAACTCCACCCTTTTATTGCTGCAAGACTTAGTATGAGTTTTACACTTGCCAGTTTGGTACTGGTGGAAATGTTTCAAAGTAATCCACTCCTTCTTGTTGTGTAAAAACTTTAGCAACCAAACGTGCTTTATATCTTTCAACAGTGCCATCAGCTTCGTATTTGATTTCATAAACCCATTTGCAACCAACAACATTCTTATTTGGTGGAAGAGATACAACACTTCGAGTATTATTTTGTTCCAGTGCTTGTAATTCATCACCCTTAGCTTCTGTCCATTTGATAGATTTAATGGCTTCCTTAAATGATTTGGGTTCAGTTTTAGTGAAAAAGAGAGAATGGTGGACTGGTATTGAGGTTGTAAAAGGTCATAACTAAAGACAGAAGACAACGGATATGGTGATGTTAATGGTTTTGGGGAAAATTAGAAGATTGAGTTAGAAAACAATGATAATCAAATATATGTAATGGTTTCCTTACATGTCTGTGTGGCCTAACATTGTGTAAAGTGTCTCCTTGTGGATTAGTGATAACAATGTCATGTACTACAGGTGGGACACTAGATTTTAATGATGACTCATTATATGCAGTAGAAGTATGATCATTAGAAATTTGAGTTTGTGGTGTAATAGTAACATCAGTATTAGTAGGAAAATGAACATCAATAACATCTAATTCAGGAACAGATAAAGGCAAAACTTGTGTAGAAGAACTTTAAACACCTAGCTTATCATGTTTAAAAGGAAAATCGTTTTCATGAAAATTACATTTTTTTTATATTGAAACTATGTCATTATCTAAATGCAACACCTTATATCATTTATAACCAGAAGAATAACCAAGAAATACACATTTATCAGCACGTGGACTAAATTTATGCCTATTTTTTTGTAAAGTAGATTTCCTCGAGCTCAACATTCAGGGATTGGAGGTCCTATTAGTAAAAAAAACTTAGAAGATTGACGTCCACAAACAAAATTCCCAAGTCTATCCAAGCATCCGGATAATGACGTGATAAAAAAAAACATTAATAACAATATATACGAAACAATTTATGTTGTTTAGTAAATTTTAATTTGAATTAGTTTATCTTATATTAGTGAAAGTGAATAAATAGAAGAGGTGAAATTTGGTTCAACAAAAAGGACACATTTATCGCAAGAGAGAGCGGAAGAGGAGAAAAGCAAAGAGTAAAGTCCATGTCAAAATATTTTGGGAAATTAATGTAGAAAATATGAAAAATATCATAGCTAAGAGAAAGATTGATCAATTTTCTAATTATATTAGGTATCGTGGTAAGACCTAATTAATTACACAATTTTAGATTAGAGAGGTGTAGGTCCATTTTTAAAGGAGTACCAGGTTATCAACATGGAAAACTGCGAAGATTACAGATTACCAAGTCTATTTACATGTGCGTGCATTTGTTCAAACGTGCGTTCCACTTCATAGATGCATGGGACTTGTCGAAATTTTTAAAAGCTTAAATGATGCTACATTTTTGTTAATATTCAAACGTACTATTTGTGTAATATGATTCATCCATCAAAAGTTTCTAATGAAAAGCAGGCAATTTTTACGATTAAAGTATATACATTATTCTTTTGTTCGATATTTTTTGACAAAATAATATCCGTTAGGAATTTCTGGACAATCATGGAACCTTTATGTAATTTTTTTTTAGCATTTAGTATCTATCAAAATTTCGTCATAATTTTTATAAATATCACCTCTTCACTTGAATCTCTTGCCAAAAAGATAAGTTATACTTACAAAATGTTTTTTCCAAACAATGATGAATATTTAGGTTTTTGAATGGATATATAATTCACCAAGATCCATTGGCAAAATTACATACATATGAGTATGAAGGAGAACGAAAGCAATTCATGGGATTTTCCACCAATCAGAATAAACTATCAAATCCTTTAAGATAGATTTGCTAAAACATAACCATAGATTCATATAGGTAGATGTTGTATCTAAACACATATATAGCCATGAGTTTTTGTCTTATCACAAAATATGATATTCTCATGGGAAAAATGATTATATTGTTCAATATGGTGTTAGTAGTGCTAGAATATGAGAATAAAGAACATGACAATGTTGAATAACAACAGAGAGTAAACGAGAGTAGAGAGAAAATAGATGATAAGAATAATTCTCATTAGTTTTCACCAACTTACATGAGTTGCTTACATAAAAGGAAGAATTTAAAATTCAAAACTACTATAGACTAGGTCAAATACAACTTATCAATGCTTCAGACATATTGACAAGGCAAGGACTTAACCATGTGTGTCCTATCAAGATGGCCTATGCGCATTAATTAGTCATTGCATTTGTCCTGACTTTAATGGCCTCTTTGACGAGCTGTTCTTCTCCTAAAATCCTTAACATTGTGTCTTGACTCCTTTTGGCCGAGGTTGACCTCACAGATATCATCGTGGAGTAAGTTGGCCTGATGTTAAGTCTCAGCTCGCATGTCTTGGGAAATCACCTCGTCTTGGTTAGACTGATCACCATGTCTTTACTTGGTGATCATCGTGTCGCGATGCGATGTTCACCTCATCTTTGCCAGGTGAATCAACACATTTTCACATAGTGAATTAGCGAGTCTTGACACTATGAATTAGTGTGCTTTAGCTTGGTGAATCAGCGTGTCTTGGCCTGGTGCTTATTTTAGCCTAGTGCTTATTTTCTAACGCTTTATGAATTTAAGCCTTTTATTTTAATACTCTCCCTCAAGTTTAGACTTGGTACATGTCTAGGCTTCGAACCATAAACACTAGCTCATTAAAAAATTTAGTATGAAAAAGCATATGGGATAAACACATATTAAGGAAAAAAGAGTATATGACTCATGGTTAGAGGTTATATTCCTTGATGAGGTTAGTGAGTTCAATCCTAGAGTGGATGGACTCACATACCTTCAGGTTTGCTGCCTTCGTGAAAATGTTTGCTAGTTGATATGAAGTCTTTGTATAACATGGTGAGAACACACCTTGCTCAACCATTTTTATGACTTTGTGACAGTCTACCTCGATATGTTTGGTTCTTTCATGGAATACGTTGTTGGAGGTGATGTGTATTGCAGCTTCATTGTCACAGTGCATGTTGATGTGTCTTTTAGTTTCAATGCCAAAGTCCTTTAGCAATCCTTTTAACCATGTTAACTCGTTTGTAAGCTTCCTCATGACCCTATATTCGACTTCCTCACTTGAGTATGAAATGATACTTTATTTCTTGCTTTTCCAAGTCACAAGGTTTTCTCCTATGAAGGTGCAATATCCAGTTGTTGACTTATTATCCACCCTATCACCAGCCCAATCCGCATTGCAATATCCTACAATATTTGTACTCTAGTTGCATCCCATCTATATTCCATGGCCCGAAGCTCCTTTGAGGTACCTAAGAATCTTTTCCACCATCTTTCAATGTCGTTGCATAATTGATTGCATGTGCTGACTTATCTTGTTAGCTGCAAACCAAATATCAGGCTGAGTTATAGTTAGGAAGATTAGCTTTCCTACCATACAAATACCAGCCCAATCGGCATTGCAAATATCAGGCATGTTTTGATCTTCATATGCCTCTTCTTCNCCCCCCCCCCCCCCCGCTCTCTAATGACTTTGTAGCCATCTTCAAGAGGAGTCTTGGCTTGTCTGGAACCTAGCTTCCATGTTTCACTTAGAAAATCGAGTGAATATTTCCTTTGGAAAAAAAAGCAGTCCTCCCTTAGACATACAGACTTCTATACTGAGGAAATAATTAAGCTCTCTCAAATCTTTAATGTCAAAGACTGATTTAAGAAAGTCTTTAGTATATTGTATGCTTACCTTGTCATTCTCGGAGATGATAATATCATCCATGTATATGAGAATAACCATTATACTTATGCGGCTTTGGAGTGTGAATAAGGTGTGATCACTTTCTGATTTTATAAATCTTCTTATCTTCAAGTTTGAACATAGTTTGTGATACCAAGCCCTTAGAGATTGCGTCACTTCATATAGAGCCTTCTTTAGTTTGAAAACCATTCCTTGAGAAATTCTTTCTGAACTGGGAGGTGGGTACATGTAGACTTTCTCCTTTAAATTTTCGTGCAAGAAGGCATTCTTGACATCCATCTGCCACAATCCCCAATCCCCAATCAAGGTTAGTATCCAAAGCAAGAATAACCCTTACCGTGTGAAGTTTAGCTATTGGTGCAAACATGTCTAAGTAGTCCTCTTCATAAGTTTGGGTGAATCCTTTAGCTACCAGCCTTACTTTGTATCTCTCAATGTCTCTATTGCTTATGTATTTTATGGTAAAAACCCACTTGGAGCTTACAGATTTCTTTCCCTTTGGGAGATCATCTATGGTCCAAGTTCGGTTTGTTTCCATCGTTCCCAATTCATTTTTAATTTCCTCCTTCCATACTTTCTTCTCCATTGCTTCACCATATGACCTTGGAACTTGTTCTTGTTCTAACTTTTCAATAAAAACTTGGCGAGTAAGAGGAAATTGAGTTAGAGAGAAAACCCCTTGTATTGGATGAGTCACGGCTTTGTTGTCGATCCATTTTGAAGGTCTCTCTAATGCTTCTTGTTAGGAGTGGAGGTGAGATTTTTGCTTGAGCTTCATCATCTTGGTAATGATTATTTTCATCTGGATGATCTTGGCCTAGTTCTTGTGCTAAATATGAATGTTGTTCTTCGCCTTCTTCTTGTGCTAAATCCTAATGACTTAGATGTCGTTTGTCCACCTCATAATCAAGGTGGTGAAGATCATCTTCTTGAGTATTTCTTTCACCACTCGGACCTTCTTGATGCTCTTGAGGTGTTCGAAAACCTTCCGTTGAAGTCATAGGAAGAATATTCAATATGAGTTTCTCAAGTAACATCTTAAGATTAGTGGCTCTATCCGAGAGTGAGGTAGACAGCTCCTTAAGGGTATATATCCCAATTATTTTCTTCATGACATCCATTATTCTCAATAAATTTCACATCTCTAGTGATTATGATCTTCCTAGTTTTGGGTACATAGCATTTGTACCCCTTTTAGATGATTGAATAGCCAATGAACATTGCCTTGGCGCTTCTAGCCTCTAGCATGTTCCTTTGATCACCGAGTACTAATGCAAAACAAACACAACCTAACATACGTAAGTAATTTATTGGCGGAGGTGTTTTGTTTAATACCTCATAAGGTGATATGTCATGGACGGCTTTAGTTGGATTCCTATTAATCAAGTAGTATGTGGTGACTACGACATCATCCTTAAACTTCTTTAGCACGTTTGTATGGAACATCATAGATCTTGTACCCTCCATGAGATGTATATTCTTTCTCTCTGCAACTATATTCTATTGAAGGTGTAGGGGCAACTTGTTTGATGAAGAACCTCATGTTTAGCTAAGAGGTGTTTAAAAGAATGGCTTGTATGCTCTCTCCCATTGTCGGATCTAAGAATTTTAATAGAGTCATTAAATTGGTTAGAAATGTATAGTTGAAAATCTTGAAAAGCTTCTATAACTCTATCTTTGGATTATATAAGTGTTAGCCAAGTGTATTTGGATTGATCATCAATAAAAGTCATAAAGTCTTTATGGTGATCTCTATATTCGCAAGGAGAAGTCCAAACATCATAGTGTATTAAATCAAAGAATTTTTCATACATGGTTGTAGACTTAGTAAACACAGATGTACAATGTTTACCGAGTACAAAAGCTGCGCAATCATAATGATTTATAAAAATACTATATACCAACAGTCTTAAAGCCCTAACATGAGGGTGACCTAATCTAGCATGTCATAACACATTACTAGTATTATCAAAAGATGATGAAAAAAAAAATAAAGGAAAATTGAGCTTTTGTCTCTACGAATACAAAGCCCATCCTTTGTTTCTCCGGTACCAAACATCTTTCTTGACTCAATATCCTAAAATAAAATCGCATTAGATCCAAAAATAACATTGTAGATTTAAAGTATTAGTAATCCTTTTAATGGTGATAAAAAAAATAATCCTTTTAATAGATACTAGTTTTGAAGTAAATGTGGGAATAAAGAAAGCATATAATCCTTTATCAAAAAGCTTGAGACTTTATGGGAACCTTGTCCCCATTTGCAATGATTTCTTGACCAAAAGCTGGTTTTACACCACTAATGAAGTGCGGGTTACTAATCATGTGATGGGAGGCCTCGGAATCAAATATCAGGGTTATATTTATGTTTCTAGCAAGCAATGATTCACCATTCACTTTTCATTATGAAGTCACTTTTCATTATGAAGTCACTTGGTGATTGTAGAAAACCAGGGAAGACATGTCTTCTTGGGGTTGGTTTGGTCCATTCGTAGTTTGACTCATCCCATTTGAGCTTCCGGACTTCTTTTCCTTTCGGTCTTGAGCATTGTTTGCCTTTGATCCATTTAATATGGTTCTAGGACCATGGTTTTTTCTCAATGGTCTTAGATGAGGGTGAAGGACCCAACACTTCTCCTTAATGTGATCATTCCTTTTACAATGGTAAAAAAACAGACTCTTTTTTTCATCTCCTTTGAAGGAGCCTTGATTTGCCATAATGAGACCCTTCCTCCAAAAGGTCCTAGGGATCCTTGTTCTTTTTTAATTTGGGAGCACACTTCTTCAAGGGTTGGTAGTTTTTCACCCCTTAGAGTATGTTTGATTAGATCGTTGTAAGTAGGGTTGAGAGTAAGAAGGAGTCCAACTAATTTATCTTGTTATATCATTTCATTGAGGGTATCTTGATTTGTAGTCGTAGGTCTAAGCATTTGTAAATTATGTGTTTTCTTGGTTGAGTTCATATATAACTTTCTTGACTTTGAAGACTCGACTCAAGTTAGATAGATTTCCATAAATCTTGTAAAGAGTAGTCCATAGGTCTTTTGCGGACTCTCAATAAGAGTATGCCTCCAATATTGCTAGATCTAATGAAATCTGCAAGATTCCAAGGACCATTGGTCATCTTGGAACCACTTATCTTTGCCGGCTGAGTTGTCTTCGTTATCACCATCTTTGGCTGCCTTCTTAGTTGGATCATCTTCTTGAGTATGCTTCCAAAGACCATTGATGTTCAATTAATAGCAAAGCAAGCCAATTCAATCTCTCTTGTGACATGGTAGATTGCAAATAGTTCTTGATCAGCTTCAACTTCGAAAAACTTCTTTATGCCGTCGTGACTGATACTAGAATATCCACATTTGGAAAACAGCCCTCTAATGGTACTACTTTCAACGGTTTTATGAACTTCTTTTACATACTTGAATATAGAACTTGCTTGAGATTTGATGAATGCTTCTTTCTTTTTCTTTCTATCTCTTTTTTGAGTTCTAATGGTTGACTTTTTAAAATCCCACATGAACTACTTTTATTAACTCTAGATGGTTTAGTGGTGGCATCTTCCTACTTTTGCAACAACAAAAAATTAAATGAATATGTTAGTTATTAATCTTCAAAACTAACTTGTTTTGAATTACATAGTGTTTTTTCAAATACATAACTTGATCTTGATTATGTAAAATATTGTTTTAAACAAATATGGTTAAGAATTAGGATTTACACAAGATGATGATGTGATGTCATTGCAAAAGTAAAACATTGTTCAATCACTAAACAACAACAAAATAAACTAGAAATGATTTAAATTATTATATAAATTAAATAAAAATTTAAGAAATACTTTTAATTTTTGGAACAAGATGAAGAGAAACAATTGACATAAAAAATGAAGAGAAGCATAGGAGACAAAACTTTTGGTACGGCTGAAAAAAAATGAAGAGAAGTTGTCGTTTAGGTTTGTAAGAAAATTAATTTATTAATAATATTATTAAAATATATACTTAAACTAATTAATATCTTTTGTCCAAAAGCTCAATCCATTATTAAAGAATTTTACAAATATTGGAATTACGAAAAGACAAATAAAAATATAATTTATTACAAATATATACATAATAAATTTATTTTTCTATTATTATGTGGTTTAAGCTATGAATCGGTTCTCCCTATTCAATTTCTAATATATCTAAACTACTTAGTGGTATTACGCTTTATTAATTATTATCTGCCTATTGACGTCCACTTAAAGTAATTATTTTGTTGTATAGCCTCGGTGATACATACATATGTTACGTAAAACGTAATACTTAGGTTTTACTGCTATATAAAGATGCCAACTGTTAGTTCTTTGATTTCAAATGATCTAAAAGAAAATCCAATATGAGTTTGTGCAGCGAAAAATTAGAGGAGAAGGTTTTGCAGGACTTGACGTCCAATGTGAAGCGAATACAAGACGATGTATTGGAGGAGATACTCACACTCAATGCTAAAACTGAGTATCTTCAAGGTTTTCTTAATGGAAGTTCTGATAAAGAACTTTTTAAGAAAAATGTTCCTGTCTCAACCTATGAGGATGTGAAGCTTCTAATAGAGCGTGTTGCGAATGGAGAGCCTTTTGATGTTATTTCTGGCAAACCCATTACCGGATTCCTCCTAAGGTATTAACCTTTTTTTCTTTAAAAACCAAAAAAAAAATGTAGAAAGCAACGTTATCATTTGCTACCATTGATGAGATGGTCTAGTTGGTTAATGGCTGGTCCAGAGATTTAAAAATTTTATAAAGGCCGTAATCTATAATAGAAAAGTAAGTTAAAATTGTACAATTTTTCAAAAAATATACCGTTTTTTTAACTAAAAATTTTAAATTAAAAAAGGGCTGCAAGCGCATGCTTGCTCTGCTTGAGCTCAGGATCGGCTCTGATTGGTTAAACATAGTCGTTGGTGATGTTTTTTTATTATTATTTTATCACTTGGGGAGAGACTCAATATTAAATGTTCTTCCCATATGGTTTTATGAATGTAGTTCCGGAACCTCCGGAGGAAAACGGAAGATGTTTCCTCGTACCAACAAGTACTTGGAAGACCTTAATTTCATCTACTCGTACCGTTCCTTCGTTATAAGCAAGTAATAATAACTAACAATATTTTCTTGGTTGAGTAAAATATGNTAATAATAACTAACAATATTTTCTTGGTTGAGTAAAATATGTTAGCTATTATTTTTAAATTCTTAGTTTTTTTTTTTTTTTTTTGGTTTCATAGGCATATTGATGGTCTGGAGCATGGAAAGGGAATGGTGTTTAACTTTTGTACACCAGAGATCACAACTCTTTCTGGATTGCCAGCCTCAGCTGCGACGACAAGCTTCTTCAAGAGTGATTATTTCAAGAACCGACCATCACATTGGCATTGGTCATTTACAAGTCCTGACGAAGTCATACTGTGTCCAGACAACAAGCAGAGTTTGTATTGTCATCTTTTGTGTGGTATTGTCCAAAGAGACCAGGTTGTGAAGGTTGGTGCTGCTTTTGTCTCTGTCTTGGTTCGTGCAATTTCTTTTCTTGAAAAATTTTGGAAGGAAATGTGCACTAATATCCGGTATGGTTGTCTTAGCGAGTGGATCACTGATATTAGTTGTAAAGAAAGTGTTTCAAAGATCCTTGGAGAACCTAATCCTGATTTGGCTGATCTCATAGAAAATGAATGCAACAAAAAATCATGGGAAGGTATAATTCAAAGACTTTGGCCTAAAACCAAATTCATTGAAAGCATTGCAACTGGACAAATGGCTCAACATATTCCAACATTGGAGTTTTACACTAACAAGCTGCCTTTGATTTCTTCAAGTTATGTTTCTTCTGAAACAATGTTTGGGATTAATATGAATCCTCTATGCAAACCACAAGATGTCACTTATACATTTATGCCTAACTTCTCATATTTTGAATTCCTACGGGTTGATGTTGGTGATAAGGTCGAAATTGTCGATCTTGTGGATGTCAAGCTAGGGTGCTACTACGAGCCCTTGGTCACAAATCATTCTGGTGAATATATTATCCATTACTTGATTAATATATATGTATTATATAATCAACTAACTGATTCATAAATATTTTGATAGGCCTACTGAGGAATAAGATGGGTGATATTTTACAAGTGACTGGATTTTACAATAATGCACCTCAGTTTAGATTTGTCCGTAGAGGAAATTTGGTTCTAAGCGTTCATATGGAGATAACTACGGATGCAGAACTTTTAAAAGCGGTGACACATGCAAAAATGGTTCTTGAACTCTCAAATTTGATGTTGATGGATTTCACAAGTTACGCAGACATTTC
Source organism: Iberis pinnata (assembly GCA_900406425.1). Lineage (NCBI taxonomy): Eukaryota > Viridiplantae > Streptophyta > Magnoliopsida > Brassicales > Brassicaceae > Iberis > Iberis pinnata. Next base: position 939 of record OVBE01006367.1, on the reverse strand, counting down.
TACTACTCCAGGTCACTACATTCTCTACTGGGAGCTCAAAGGCAAATACAACAATATTGACATTGCAAAAATTGATAGCAAGGTTTTAGTAGAATGTTGCTATGTTGTGGAAGTATCATTGAACAACTATTACAGAGAATTTAGGAGTAAAAATGAATCAATAGGAACTTTCGATGCTCTCATGGAGTTTTTCATAACTCAAGGTGCTTCTTCAACTCAATACAAGACACCCATTTGCATCAAATCTTCTGAGGCCTTGGCCATTTTAGAGAAAAGGGTCCAAGCTTGTTTTTTCACTGATAAGCCTTTGAATTGATATGGTATTTGTATCAACGAAATAAAAGCTTGTGGAAAATAACATGAGCCCAACTCATTTTCTTCTTCATTTTCCTTGTTGTTGAGACGCAAAATAAGAAATAAAATATTGAATCTAGATTATTAGAAAAACTATCGTGATACACTAAAAATAAGTGAATTACAATATGTGAGGGAAATTTTCTTGAAGGAGCTTATCAAGCTTTCCATGAGACACCTATGAAGAATCGGGATAGGCTGGTAAGATTAATTGGATTTCGGTTTGGGAAATAGGTCAGTGTAACCAAGAGACTTTGGTCTAGTGGTTGAGACACTCTTTGGAGTGTTCAAGGTCACTAGTTCAAACCCCTTGGGAGGAGTGATTTACGCCTGAAATAGGTATTATCAACGGCTGGCTCCGGGGGAGATTATGGGCCAAAGGNGGCCCCGGGGGAGATTATGGGCCAAAGGCTCGGAACTCCCACGGTTTATCAAAAAAAAAAATATAGGTCAGTGTAATTAAACGCAAATTTTAAATCACGATTTTAAATTCTCTAATTGCAAATTAGACTAATTGTTTTAAGTGAAAATTTAAAATTCATGTAGATGATGAGGTAGCTTAAAGAGAAATTAGCAAAATTTAAC
>OVBE01006366.1:0-20007 GCA_900406425.1 Iberis pinnata | reverse complement strand
AATTAGATATTGATAAATAAAAGGGTTCAGAAATCTTCTCCCAAATACAAAGTTTCATAATCTCTTCTCCCTCAGTAATTCTCTCAGAAATAAAATAAAGCTTATGTTTAAAGGTCTAAAACACATTTTATTTATAGGCTAAAAAAATTAAAATATCAAATAAGGAAAACTTGGATAGGCTTGAGGACACATGTGCAAAAATATGGAAAATCTCCAAATTTCTCGCAAGAGGCTGGATTGGTTGGTCTGGAGTTGGATTGATCAGTCTGGGTGGTCCGGGTCGGTCTAGACCGATCGGTCCAGCTTGGACCGATCGGTCTGGCTTGCACCTGCTTCATCTGCGAGGCAGCTTGACCAGTCTTCAGTAAAATAGCCATAACTTTTGAATGCACCAATGGATCGACTTCAAACCACTTGGAAATGAAAGCTAACTCACGTGGCTAGCTTGTGTCAAAATTTCAGCTTCATCCATCGGTGGGAACATCTTAAAAAGTTGGAAATAGTCAGACCTTTCTACCGGATTCTGCACCTGAATATGCCAATTTGCACCCAAAACGTCCTGAACACCTAGAAACTTGTAAGAACACCAATTTTTCAGAGAAAAGCTCGGATAACGTTGAATAGAAAGCATAAATGCTTACTATAAAGCGTTAAAACCGAGTAATATCAGTAAGAAAAGATTGCTTTAGGATTATTGAAATCACCAACCAGAGGACGATTCTGAGGGGGGCGTTGATTAGAAACTCTGTCCGGATCGCCATACAAGATAATATTTCTTGCATACGATATTCTGAAGAGCTTAGTTTACCGGAGGAATTTGGTTTCCATCACCTCTTGTTTGTCCTTGTGGCACTTGATTGCCATTAGCTCCTCCTCCTACTGGATTGAGTATCAATTGATTAAGTTCAGGTGGCTGTGGACCATTTGGACCATTAGGATCGACCGGATTGTTCATATTAACGTTATCAGCCATTGGATTATATGAGCTTGTGTTCTTCTTAGCTTTCCGGTTTGAGCGTTCTAACTTTGCGAATTCTGCGTTACTCAGGTTGATCAATTCAGTCGATTTCTTAAATCGTCGGTTCATGCACATTGTTTGTGTCAAAACCCCCTTAGCAGTATTTTTCTTTAACTAGTTTCACTCTCCGGATGATGACTCAACACATACTAGGAATAAAAGAATCTACCAAACAGATTTCTACCTGGCCACGAAGATAAGCGGCTGAGCACTCAGGATGTAGACGGGCTTAGAAGAATGTTAGCACAGACTGAGCAAGTAGAGACCAAGTCATGACGGTTCCAAGATAGTGGGGAGTCGCCAAGATGGAAGGCCCAACAAACCAAGAAGATCAGAACAACACGAGGTAAGCGGGGAGAGCTATAAAAACGAGGAAAGAGAGAGAATGAGAAGCGATTAATTGACTTTTGGAGAATTAGAAATACTTTCTTACTGAGAATTTGTAATCAACTATCTATGTGTATTCATAATATTGAGATCAATAAAATCTATTTTCTATCTTTCTATATAAATTTGTGTTGCGTCTTTTTCCTGATTTTGACAAAAACAACATATTCCTCATCAAGATCAACTTGATAAAAATACTTTGTGGGTTTTAGCATCCACAAATTGGCGCCGTCTGTGTGGAATTAAAAGTTCTTTAATGCAGAAAGGAAACTGAAGCTAGATCCGACTCCACCATGACTGAAAACCCATCAACGCGACCTGACGGATATACCAGAACGATTCAGGAACTCTTCCAATATGTGTAGTCCATGTACGAAAAACTGGAGACATATGATGCCTTGAACAAATCCTTGCTTGACCGGCTCGAAAAAAATGACGAAGGAGTCCGCAGACCAAACCAAAGCAATTACCAAACACCTAACCCGGGCAACATCTTCACAACACCGCTTGACCAGGACCTCCTCACAACAATACCCCATCTCAGGAGAACACTCTATGAGGCTACTTTTTACTCCAACACCACGCTCAGTTAAGACGCGAGAACGCCACATTGACACCACATAGACCCAGCCCGATGGCGACCTCGAAGGAGAGCAATCCGACCAAAGGGAAGACCAACTCAATACCGAACAGCCAAGTCGCACCATGATCCCCGAGGCTTCGAAGGATGAGAAAAACCAAACCGACCTATTGGAGGACTCCAAAGAAGAATCTGACAGGGACGAGGAAGGCACCTGTACCCCACATTCATGCTCTATAAAGGGACCTCAGCTATCGATTAAGGTAATCCAGGAGATGAAGGACTCCCTTTCCAAGGTTCACCTAGCCATCAACTCGGCGCCGGAGCTAGACCGATTGATGGAAGAGACACTATGATGCATGTATGCCCCAAAAATAAACAACGCTAGAGTGCAAAACATGAAGGAAAAACGGATCCCAACGCGTACATAATCGCCTTCAGAATCGCAGTCAGACGAGCGCAATTCGACGTACAGGAGAAGGACGTAGGGTATTGTCAATTGTTCAATGAGCACCTCCAGGGACCAGCACTCACCTAGTTCTCTCGGCGTCCTGAGGGTTCAATCCACAATTTCAACTAAATGAGCTTGATGTTCTTAATGTACTATTCGGTGTACATAGAGAGGGACATTTTAGACGCAGACATGTGGAGCATAAATCAGGGTCCAAATGAGCCCCTCCGACAATTCATCGATAGGTTCAAAGAAGTGATATCCCGAGTAGTAGTCACTAATAATGCTGCGATTTCCGCCTTCAAAAACGCGTTCTGGGGAGAGTCTGAATTCAGAAAAGACCTGATACTGAACCTGCCATCAACGATTGACGACGCACTCCACAGGGGAAAGGTATTCGCACGAATAGAAGAGGATTTAATCAAAATGAGGAAATGAACCCGAGAAAAAAATGAAGTGACTCAAGCAGCTGCCTAGAGGCGAAACCCCCCAGCAGGCAACCAAACGCTATTCGCAGGAATGCCCAAAAACAAACCTTGGAATCAATGGAAATGACATGAAGAACAAGGAAACGTCAAAAAACATTGCGAATATCATAACCAGGATGGACATTCCACTAAAGAATGCAAAAGCTTCAAGTCATTCATTTTCAGCAAGTACCAGTCTGGGGAATTGGTGGAACCTAGCAAGGTGAAAGCAGCAAACCCCCAACAAGGNCCCCCCCCCCCCCCCCCCCCGCGAAACGAAACCAAGAGGAAGTACCTCAAATGGCGCCAACCCTACCATTCAAAAAGTGGATTAACATGATCATGGAGAATCACCAGTTTCGCATAAATTCAGTAACGGCGATCAAAGCCTATGGGCACAGGGCGGCATCATGCAAGAAATGGCAAATCAAGCCCCAAGAGGTAGGGAATCCTATAACTTTCAACGAGATGGACACAACAAGACTCGGCATGCCTCATGCCAACCCACTAGTCATCAAGCTAATCTTAGAAGAGTATGAGTTCGCAATAGTACTCATAGATACGGGGAGCTCGGTAGATTTGATTTTCAAAGAGCCTTGGTGAAAATGGACATAGAAGTTTTGCGAATTGAAGGACCACCTGCGGCATTGACTTGTTTCACCAGCGAGACCTCAATGACGATCAGAACTATCAAATTATTAATGCATGCGCGTGGAGTATCGAAGATGATTGAATTCACAGTGATTGACAAACCAACAATATACAACGCAATCCTGGAAACACCGTGAATAAATGTAATGAAGGCTGTCCTTTCTACGTACCACCATTGCGTCAAATTCCCCACTAAGGAGGGGATTAAAACAATCAAAGGGAGCTAAAGATCAATCCGAGCTTGCTACCTGGCCGAACTCAAACTCAGAGAGAATGCCTCATAGAAACTATAGATTGGGGAGCTCGCCCTACCTGCAGAATCGACATACGAGGAACCTAAACTCGACGAGATGACGCAATACTGCATATACCCAAAATTCCTGGAGCGCTGCATTGGCATATGATCAAAACTTCAAACGGATTTGAAAGAAGAGCTAATCCTTTTCCTAAAAGAAAACAAACACACCTTCGCATGGAACATGACGGATATGCCCAGAATAAGCTTAGACATCATGTTTCATGAGCTAAACTCAGACCCAATTGACAAGCCGGTTAAAAAAAATCGCAAGTTGGGAGCCGAGTGGGCTCATGTAGTCAGAGACGAGGTGGAGAAGTTGCTGGGTACATGTTCAATCACCAAGGTTAAATATCCGAAATGACTGGCAAACCCCGTAGTAGTAAAGAAAAAGAATGGAAAATAGAGAGTATGCATAGATTTCACCGACATGAACAAATCATGTCCCAAGGACAGTTTCCCATTACCAAACATAGATCAGCTCGTCGAAGCCACAGCTGGTTACAAGCTGATCTTGTTTATGGACGCCTTCTTATGTTATAACCAGATACTCATGCACCCAGAAGATAGGGAAAAAACTGCTTTCACTACGGACAGAGGCATTTATTTTTACAAAGTATTGCCTTTCGGCTTGAAGAACGCAGGTGCAACCTACCAACGCTTCGTCAACAAGAAGTTCTCGGAACAACTAGGAAAGACGATGGAAGTCTATATAGAAAACATGCTTGTCAAATCTTCTGAAGAAGACAACCATGTGGGCGACATGTGCACGTGTTTCTAAATACTGAACACCTATGGGATGAAGTTGAACAACCATGTGGGCGACCTGCTAAGTGCACCTTTGCAGTAACCTCGGGTGAATTCCTCGGTTACCTGCTGACCAAGAGGGGGATCAAAGCTAACCCCAAGCAAATCAACGCGTTGTTCAGGATGCCGTCACCCAAAAACACAAGAGAAGTACATAGACTAACCGGACGCATAGCCGCCCTGACTAGGTTCATATCTAAATCGACAGACAAATGCCTTCCATTCTATAACCTCCTGAAGGGAAAGAAGAAGTTAATGCGAGTTAGCATTCAAATAGTTAAAAACCTACCTGATGACACCCCCAGTCCTTTTGAAGCAGCATGAGAGAGAAATTCTATATATTTACATCGCGGTGTAGTCTAATGCAATCAGCTCAGTTCTTGTATGCGAGGAGCTAGGCGACCAGAGGCCGATCTTCTACCTCAACAAAATCCTATTTCCAATCGCACTAGATAATTTTGTATTCAAACCAGCCGATGTGCATGATCCTACACAGTCCGAACCAGTCGGGAAGACTTTCCAAATGGGCCATCGAGCTCAGCGAGCACGACATAGCATTCAAAAGAAAAACTTGTGCAAAATCTCAAGTCTTAGCAAATTTCCTGATAGAGCTACCACCAGAAAGGGATGCAGCAGTAGAGCTAGAAAAAGCAAAATGGTCACTATACGTAGATGGGGCGAGCTCAAAACATGGTTCCAGAGTAGGAGTACGGTTGGTCTCCCCAACCGGGGAGATGGTTGAGCAGTCATTCCGACTAGACTTTGCAGCTTCAAACATTAAACTCGAATATGAGGCGATAATTTCTGAATTACGATTGGTAAAAGCCATTGGAGCTAAGCGAGTAACCTCCTACTGTGATTCCCAACTAGTTGCGAACCAGTTCAGTGGAGAATATAAGACAAAAGACGACAGAATGGACACGTACCTAGGTGTGTTGAAAACCATTTGCAATGAATTTGCGGACTTCGGCCTGATTAAAATCCGTACAGGTGAAAACATACCCGCTGATGCCCTAGCCACACTGGCATCAACTACAGACCCGCAAACAACCAGAGTAATACCAATTGAAACTATCGACAAACCTAGCATATCTATCTCTAAATCCACATGTGTTATACATGACACAATTGAAGAATAAAATGCCAATCTAGATCCCGAGGGCGTAGAAGAATATGAAATTTTGATGGAAACACACGAGGTCGAAGTGGAAATAGACTGGACAGTCGACATACTAGCATACATCACAGACATAATTTTACCACCAAAGAAATATGACGCCAGGAAACTCAAAGCCAAAAGTGCTAGGTACACTCAGTTAGACGGAAACCTTTACAAATGGAGTGTACGTGGCCTGCTGCTAAAGTGCATATTCGGCCATGAGACAAGGAAGATAATAGGGGAAGTTCACGACAGAGCATGCGGACACAACTCAGGTGGTGAGCACGGGCATTAAAAAAAAACGATATGGATACTACTGGTCAACTATGATCACGTAATGCAAACGATACGCTCTAGTATGCGAGAAATGCCAAAAGCACGCGCTGTTGATATACAGACCAACCGAGGAGATGCAACCCATCACAGCGCCATACCCATTCATGAGATGGTCCATGGACATAATTAGCCCAATGCACATGTCGAAACAAAAACGTTTCCTCCTCGTCCTAACAGATTATTTTTCTAAATGGATAGAAGCCGAATCATTCGCCAAGGTCAAATCCGAGAACATGGAATCCTTCATCTGGAAAAACATAATTTGCCAACGTTGGATCCCCTACAAAATCCACACCGATAACGGCCCCCAATTCACCTCAGATAGATTCAAGGACTTCTGCGAATGATGAGCATAAATTTAAAGTTCGCCAACCTGTACTACCCGCAGGATAACGGCCAGGCCAAGGCCGCTAACAAAACAATTTTGTACAGCCTAACGAAGGAACTAGACGCCAAAAAAGGAAGATGGCATACGAATTAGAAGGAGTACTCTGGTCCTATCGAACGACCCCCAGAAGCGGAACCAACGACTCACCGTTTGCTTTAGTATACGAAAACGAGGTAGTAATACCAGCTGAGACCAAAGTCCTCGGCCTCAGGCGCGAGCTGGCACCTCAGAACATGGATCAACACCGTTGATGAAAGGTGAGACCATGCAATGATACAGATGCAAAATTACCATAACACCGCATCACGATTCTACAACAAGAAGATTAGGCAGAGAAGATTTGCCGAAGTAGAACTGGTGCTACGGGAAGTCTTCCCCACAAGAGCAAAGAAGAACACAGGAAAGCTAGGAATTTATCGGGAAGGGCCATACAATATTTTTGTTGACGCCTAGCAAATTCTTTTCCCTTTGTTTTTCACCCATGATTGTACTCTTTTATCATAGAACTACGACGTAGGCTTGATCCCCACCTTCGGGGTATATAGGCAATTCCGCTCAGGGAATTAAGCAAAATCATAGAGAAAGCACAAAATCTTATGATAGATATATGATTAAACATGATTAGAAGAAGATTTGAATTAGAAAAAAACAAATCAAACAAGGAATCAAACTTAAATAGATTAAAAATCCAAAGGATTACAAAGAGTCTTAGAGAAATTAAAGCTTAGCCTCACTAAAAATTAGGTTAAAGGCTTAAATAGTGTTTATACCGGTTTGTATAAACCGGTATAGGTGCCGGTATGCTTTGTCGCCAATCATACCGGTTTGTGTTCCCCGATACCGTTGCCCGCTGCTAGTTCCTGGAATGAATTCTCCTTCATAGCAGCGAGTGTAAGCCGCTGCAGCTGCCCGATATGGTCATAGCGATTTGTATATACCTTTATGGTGACCGATATGCTATGTTCTTTACCTCCTTTATAATCTTTTGAACTCTTTTTGATCCTTGACTCTGGTTTCTTCAACTCTACCACCTGAAATAATGATATGCAATGCAAATGCAAGCTACATAACCTATATGTAAATGATTTGACCTATAATGCATGCAAAAAGGTAGGTAAAATGCATCAAAAACACAAGATATCACCTCTCCTTTCTTATAAATTTTTCTCAAAAAATGGGGGAGATGTATTCGTCCTTTACACTCCGACCCAGCCCGCCCTCTCCTTCCTTATAATTTTTTCTCAAAATTGGGGGAGATGTATTCGTCATTTAGACTCCGACCCAACCCGCCCTCCACTTCCTTATAAATTCTTCTCAAAAAATGGGGGGAGATGTATTCGTCCTTTACACTCCGACACAGCCCGCCCTCTCCTTCCTTATATTTTTTTTCTCAAAAAATGGAGGAGATATTTTCGTCCTTTACACTAAAACCCAGTCCGACCCAACCGGGAGATCCTGCTAAAATGGTAGACCAGCTCGAGGACGTACAAAATGTCGTCTCTTACCCAACCAACAAGATGAAACATCTGAGGTAGACCTACCTATCCATCACCAACCATTCCAGTCTTTGTCAATTTCCCCCATCCTATTTACCAATACTCCTATGAAATCGAGTCGAGAACATCAGAAGGGAAAACAAATTGTTCCCAAATCGTCTTCATGGACGTGGTAGATGAGCGAGAGGAGGAGTAAGTCACGATTTGCGGAGCCGCAGCCGCCGTGGACCTCGTACCAAAAACGATGGGGGTTCAAGCACTAGTATTGGTTGTAGGATGCGATGATGAGCTCCTGCTTCGGGAACGAAGTGCCTGTTGTTTCGACATTACGGGAAGGCCAAGACAGCAGAGAAATTAAATAAAGAGTAGTGGAAGGGAAACGAAAATCCAAGGGAATCGGAGAAAATTCGAAGAGGAAAAAAAATTGAAAGGAGAAACAGTAAAACCTAGCAGAGATTAAAAGAGGCGAGATATGAAATGACAATCCTGTGGTTAAGTAAAGAGATAAAAGGAGTTGGCGGTTGAATGCATAGTGGGGAGACGGTTCCAAGCACTTGAGGAGAGAGGAAAAGCAGCAGTAAATGCCTCGAGGAATACAAAGCCACCTTTTTTGGCACAATGATGACAAATTTGAATTTCAAAATCAAAGCACATGGCGCGTGCTAAGATGAATAACCGATGGACTATTGAGATTTGTTCAACCAATATCGCAACAAATTGACGTAACAAATGCTAAATTCTTGGATTAATAGGATTATCCGATTCAGCACAAAAAATTAAAATACATATGTGATAATCATTTATGAATGCGTGTATATCCAAATGGGAATTGCAAGTGAAGATCATCTCGAAACATGGAATCCTACTGGAAGTTCACCAATCAATTTTCAAAGGTCAACCAACTCGCTAAGCTCATAGGGAAACCTGGGGGCTAATATGTTGGTGTCAAAACCCCCTCAACAGGATTTTTCCTAAGCTAGTTTCACTCTCCGGAGGATGACTCAGCACGTACTAGGAATAGAAGAATCTACCAAACAGATTTCTACCTGGGCACGAAGATAAGCGGCTGAGCACTCAGGACGTAGACGGGTTGAGAAGAATGTGAGCACGGACTGATCAAGTAGAGACAAAGTCATGACGGTTCCGAGATAATGGGGAGTCGCCAAGATTGAAGGCCCGACAAACCGAGAAGATCGGAACAACCCGAGTTAGGCGGGGAGAGCTATAAAAACAAGAAGAGAGAGAATGAGAAACGATCGATTGACTTTTGGAGAATTAGAAATAATTTCTTACTGAGAATGTGTACTCAACTAGCTGTGTGTATTCATAATATTGAGATCAATAAAATATATTTTCTATTTTTCTATATGAATTTTTGTTGCGTCTTTTTCCTCATTTTGACAAGAAAAACGAATTCCTCATTAAGATCAACTTGATAAAAATACTTTGTGGGTTTTAGCATCCACACACATGTAAAAAAAAACCAAGAATAAAGAACGAGATGATTACTATAAGATAAAAATCTTAGACTAGACTCTTAAGAAAACGTAAAAGGCACTATATTGGTCTCCGACAAGAGCGCCAAAATTCTGATAGACTTAGAATTTAAACCCTAAAACTATACTACAGAGACATATCAATGTAGCGCAGTAAATGATCAAATCCATTGAGACCAAATAGCACAACTCTCAATTTAATGTCGATTCTAGCTAAGACACAATAATAAGATGATTGTAATGTAATCAAAATAGTAATTAAAAGAAACAATTGTAAATCAATGAACTAAAACGTCAAGCATTATGGAAATCTATAAGTATTCAGGTTTAAAAGCCAATGTTAACATGCAAGATTTTTTTTTAAAAATAGTTCTCAACATGAAAGACATAAGTAGAATATTCTCCTCTCGAAGTACTAAAGATGAGAATGACCGATTTAGCCACAAGTGTTTGGGTTTTGTGGTGACTAAACCGTTACAAAAATTTAAGCCTTAAACCACATTAAGATACCATTCGAGCAAGCTAATTAGCAATTCAAGTTAAGTGCAAATAGTTATGAACACGATCTAGAGCTAGCAGGCTTCGAGACTACACCAGCAAATTTTCAAATTTCAAGATTCAACACATGAACTTCAAGACTTTTCAAGACTACTAGTAAGTTCAATCCTATCCATCACACTTTAGATGTTAATTCAAAAGGCTAGAGCTTAGGATTTTCTAGGGATAATCATCATTGGCTTCCTATGCATATGATGCAACTAAATGCAACCTAAACGAGAATGGAACGAAGCTAAATGCATTTTTTAAAAAATTTAAATTTTCGATTTTTAGGGATTTTTGAAAACCTTAAGTATTCACAATGAAACAATGCATGATAAGAGGAAAAAGTGAAACTAGATTAGCTACGGTCCCTCCCCAAACTTAAATCACACGGTCTCTGTGTGTAATAAAAGCCGGAGGAAAAGATAAAAAATGAGAAATAAAAACTAATGTGCGAGTATTTACAATGCGAACGGGTGGTACCTCAATAGTCTTGAAACTGGGATTATACGTCTCCTCATCGGAGGAGAAAAGAGGGGACTCATTGTCAGATTGGGGCGGTGGCGGTGTTGGCATTCTTCTTCTTCGCCTTCATCGTCGGCTCGACTCATCAACAGAACTTTGGGGTTGGAATGCGGTTTGGGTTGAGCTTTCTTCGCCATAATAGGAATTCCTCCTACCCGATTGTTCGTCTTTGGCGTCCATAACCGAATGCATCTCATGACAAGGTTTCTGGTCGAGACGGACATCGGTGCTAGAATTGTGGCATGTTGTTCCCTTGAGGATGATTCTCGTTCTTCACTTGCTTCACTAACTTCCTTGTCGTTTGGTTTTGAAACATATTCTACCGGCTTATCTTATTTTTCTCTAATTATAGGTCTTGTAAGGGACCAAGGTTGAGTGACATGGAAGAAGGACCGGTGTAGTATCAGGTGCACCCTTATACAGTTCCTTGGTCGGTTGGAATTATAGGTTCGGGTACCGGTTGCTGGGATCGATATAAAAGCTCCATTGGCGGTTCATATGTCGAGTTGTAAATGCAATCCGGTATGAAACGAATGTTGTACCGATTCGTGAAGGTAGTGATTTCGGCGTTTGGGAGAAGAATGGTTGCAAGGCTCTTATCCTCTTTAGTTAACTTGTAAGCTAGGTTGATCTGCACTTTCCCGACTAGGAATTGAGCCTTGTTGAGATACGAAATGTTCATAAGCTTAGGTGTAGAACTGTTATTGGGGAGTGCAATGTCGGAAGCTATCTGGGTTGGAGTTATCCATCCTCCAATACTAAGTTGAGGTGTCTTGTACTTTCGAGTCCATCCCCAATTTCGTAACACTAACAGTTGCTCTACAAAGATCTTCACTATGCTTGGCCGAAATTCGTTCAGTCCCGGAAAAAGCCCGTCATTGTTCCTCTCAGCACGAATGAGAGGAGCAAGTCCTAATCGCATAAATTTCAATTTGTTGTCCAAAATGGTTTCCGTTTAACGCCTTGAAAATAAAGGATGTGATAGGATCTTGTGGACATAACGTACCGCCAGATGACGGATAATAACGTTCTTTGAAACAGCCAATGTGAATCTTATAGAACCGATTATCTTCCAAATAACTTCATTCTCTCCAACTTCTTTTTCAAAACCATCACAACCGTTACATGTAAAACCATAGATCCCTCCCAACTGACTTAAAGTTACCACATGAGTCACATCTTCCAAATCTTTGAACTCGATTCTACCTCCACCATCTACATTCGCTCTTCGACCGTCATAATAGAAAACTTACAATGAAGCAAGGAACTTGCATATTTTTTCCCTATAAGAGTTAAAACGCATATGTAAGACATTTCCAATTCCTATTCCGTTAAGGATCATTTCGAATTCATCATATATCCCTAGCATCTTTAGAGTATCCGAATCTGGAAAAATCGATGCGACGAAACACGTCTCCGTGAGGGCTTCATACAATTCTTCATTGGTTGGATCTTTTTAATTGTCTCTTATCATGGGAGTCCAATTAGCTCGCGGAGGTGGCCTAGCATGTTGTTGCAAGTTTGGCTCATTCACGGTCTCTTTGGCCTCTTCGGTCATTTGTTCCTCTTTTGCCTCTTTGGCGGCTCTCCGACTGGTTCATGACGGTCTACCAGTTATTCTTTTCCTACCAGGTTGCGTACCGGTAGGTTCATTTATAGTGATTCCCCCCGGTCGCGCTGTATGATCCGCTCTTAGTCGCTTAGGGTTTTCTTTCTCAATAACAATTTTCTTTCCTTTGTCTTTCTTTGTTGGTTTGGAAGTAGATTTCTTTGGTGGCATGATTTGTGTCTACAAAATAAGAGATTAAAATTATCACCAATTCTCATCAAATCCCAAACAAGTTAAATGCACAACACGAGTATTGATTCGTCATCATGTAACACATTATATTCCTACAATTCTTTCAATCCCAATCAAATTGCCATGAAGATAATTGAGAGATGATTCACAAAGTTTAAAACTTCAAACATCATTAACAAATTTTTCACCTCAAAATGCTTAGCTAGTTCCTTTGATTAGGTGAGAACACATCACTCAACAAGCCATAGAGAATGCAATCCAACAATTTCCCCAAATTTTTTTTTTTTTTTTTTTTCAATTGAGCTCAAGAACCCTAACTTTCAAATTTCAACAAACTAAAGAATTAAAGGTCAATCTCCTAGAGTAACAATCATATATCTCATACCCAATAGTTTTCTAACACTTGGAGATAATCAACAATGCAAGAACTTGAGAAAAATCAAAAATTTCAGATTTGGTGAATAGTGTTGCGAAAATTGGAGTTTTGAGGATGTACCTTGGCATGAATGGGTTGGAACTAACAATATTGAGTCAAACAATGGATGAAAATCAAAATTAAAGTGATATTCAAGAATCAATTGCTTGAAAAAGTGATGGAGCCATATACCGATAAATCATCCATGAAAACTTGAACCACTTGTTCTATCAAATCAGAAAAGATTGACATCATACAACGTTGAAAAGTCGTAGGGGCATTACATATCCCATATGGCATCCTTCGATAAGCAAAGGTACCATAGGGGCATGTGATAGTGGTTTTCTCTTGGTCTTCCGGATGAATGGATATTTGGAAAAATCCAGAGTACCCATCCAAAAAGCAATAGTATGGATGATTGGCTAAGTGTTCAAGCATTTGATCAATGAAAGGAAGGATAAAATTATCTTTTCGGGTTGCGAAATTTAGTTTCTGGTAATCTATACACATTATATGCCCGGTTATGGTTCTGGTGGGGATTAATTCGTCTTTGTCATTCTTCACTACGGTTATACCACCCTTTCTCGGAACTACATGGACTGGTGAGATCCAAGTACTGTCCGAAATTGGGTATATAATACCGGCGTCTAAAAGTTTTAAAATCTCCTTTTGAACCACTTCTTTCAGGGTTGGGTTCAACCTACGTTGATGTTCTATATAAGACATAGATTCGTTCTCTAAATGAATTTTGTGCATGCACAAAGTTGGAGAAATTCCATTAATGTCATCAAGATAATAACCTATAGCCTTTCTAAAATTTTTCAACTCACAAACTTAAGTATCAACCTCATCAACATTCAAATAATCATGAACTATCACCGGGTAAGTAGAGTTAGAGTCTAGAAAGACATACCGTAGACCTTTAGGTAAAGGTTTGAATTCTACCTTTAAAGTCTTTTGCTCACTCCAATCTCCTTCAAAGTTAGACTTACCATTGCTAGTTCCTTCCTCAGATTGTAGAGTCTTGATACCAAATCTTTTTAAGTGTGGTAATTCTTCAAACCCAACTTCTTCCTTTATGGTCTCATGAGAATCGAGTCTTACTCCCATCTCCTCAACTTCAGCCTTGAGAGCTCTATGTTAATTTCTCTTAGTGGTTAAATCCAATTGCAGAACATCTTCTGTAGCTAATTCTTCCAAGTATTCATCAGCTAGTTCATCCATGGTTTCCACATAAAAGACTTGGCCATCAATAGTTGGTTTCTTCATGATTTCTTTGATATCATATTGTTGCACATGATCTTTACCCAAATGCAAAATCTTTCCATTCCTCACATCGATGATAGCTCCTGCGGTTACCAAGAATGGTCTACCAAAGATAATCAGGTCTCGTGGTTTCTCTTCCATTTCCAAAACTACAAAATCAGTTGGAGCAAGGTCCCTATAGAGAATCTTTCCATTCCTCGCATCAGTTTTGGCATTGATGTCTTTCTTGAAGACACCAAAATCAATGGCATTCTTTCGTTGACCTTCCAATAATTGCCTCAAAAGCTGGTTTGTTTGATCCTTAGCATTGGAAGATGAGCTTCCTTGAGACTGTTGAGGGGCCTAAGGGTTTGAGAAACCCTGAGGCTTGGAGAAGTACTGGGTTTGGGTTAGAAACCACCTTGATTGTTGAATTGTGGTTTTGGTTGAAAACCCTATTGTCGTTGCTTCGTGGGATAATGTTGATCTTGATGATTGACAACATTAGTGTTGCGGTAGAAGAGATTTGGATTTAGGAGCAAGGCCCCTATAGAGAGTACTAAGGAGATTCTCGCCCAAAAAACCGTGATGTGGAAAGTGAAGTGTATACCCTTTGAAACGTTCCCAAGCTTCACCAAAGGATTCATTCCCGCGCTGCACAAATCCTGAAATCTCATTTCTCAGTCTTGCGGTTCTGGAAGTTGAGATGAACTTGGTGAGAAACGCCTTCTTACAAGTGTCCCAAGTCTCAATAGAATCAGTTGGCACGTTCTTCTCCCAAGAGTGGGCTTTCTCACCCCAAAGAGAACGTAAATAGCCGCATTTTGAGAGCATCTTTAGTCACAGCATTGACTTTGACCAGGCTACACAACATGTCAAAGTTATCCAGGTGGTCCAAGGGATCCTCATTCGGTAGACCATGGAACTTAGCATTTTGAACCATGTTTATGAGGCTGGATTTGATCTCAAAGTTATTGTTAGCAAATGGTGGTGGACGAATGTCGGTCCGTTGGGCATGGCGGTTTGGGGCATCATTAGCACCAATGGTGTGTGGTCCATTATTGTTACCACCACCAAAATTATTGTTTTATCTCCATAGTTAAATCCAAATGTTGAATGTGAGCAAGTCGCTTTTGTTCCCGACGTGTCCGAGTGTTTTGGCGTTCAAGAGCTCGAATATCCTCAACAAGTGGAGTTAAGTCTGTACGACCTCTGCTTCTCAGGTTCATACACCTGAAATGAACAAATGAAAGAAAGGCAAAAGATTAGTAAAGTAAAAAAAAGGGGCTTAGTCCCAAACAAATTCAGAGAACTAATGGTTAAAACAATCTTGAAATGGCAACGCCGCCAATTTGATAAACAAGAATTTCTACTTATTCAAGCAAATACTCAAGTCCATTCATTAATCATTATAGAACTTAAGGAATCAACCAAATTCAGGTAGAAGTTAACGCACTAATCCTATTAGGATAGGTTTCAATCATCTCAAATCAACAAAAACTCAAAAGTCAAACAAAAGTCACATGTTCCAAAAGTCAACTGCAATTAACAAAAGTCAATTGAAAATTAAGATTGAAATCAAATATAGAATGCTAAGAAAATGGTGTAGGTAATTGATTTGGGTGATCAATGAATTCATGTGGTGTTCAATTCTAACTATTAAGCTAATCTTTGGTCTAAATTCCAAAACCTAGATTAATCCACTTTCATGGCACTAATCTTTTTCCTAATCATGCAATTTAGAAAATCACTTGGAAAACTACACAATTAAGAAACATTAAGATCCATTTTATTTTAACCACTAAACTAACTAACACAAATCTCTTTGGTTAGGCCTCATTTAGCTTATAGAGATTGGTTCAGGAATTTTGTCGAACACTTTTCGGGCACAATTTTCCTAACTTTTAGAATTGAGAGATCAATTCAATCATAGCATTAAGGGCATCATCTACAAGAAAATTTATGAATTACAAAACCTAAACACCACATTCCTTCATCTAATCACCTTAATCTACCCAACCATTCACTTAAAATTCACTACTCACTAATCCTAGAGAAAGCACAAAATCTTATGATAGATATGTGACTAAACATGATTAGAAGAAGATTTGGATTAGAAAGAAACAAATCAAACAAGGAATCAAACTTAAAATAGATTAAAGATACAAAGGATTACAAAGAGTCTTAGAGAAATTAAAGATTAGCCTCACTAAAAATTAGGTTAAAGGCTTAAATAGTGTTCATAAAAATCCTTTGGGTTAACTCAAAACATTTTGGTTAACCCACGTAAAATTGGGTTGAGACAAGTTAAAACTTGGAAACATGTTGACTTCTTCTGACCATACCGGATTGTATAAACCGATGTAGGTGCCGGTATGCTCTATCGCCAATCATACCGGTTTTTGTTCCCCACTACCGTTGCCCGCTGCTGGTTCCTGGACAGAATTCTCCTTCACAGCGGCGAGTGTAAGCCGCTGCAGCTGCCCAATATGGTCATAGCGGTTTGTATATACCTCTATGCTGACAGGTATGCTATGTTCTTTACCTCCTTTATCATCTTTTGAACTCTTTTTCATCCTTGACTCTGGTCTCTTCAACTCTACCACCTGAAATAATGATATGCAATGCAAATGCAAGCTACATAACCTATATGTAAGTGATTTGACCTATAATGCATCCAAAACGGTAGGTAATATACATCAAAGACACAAGATATCACCTCTCCTTCCTTATAATTTTTTTCTCAAAAAATGGGGAGATGTATTCGTCCTTTACACTCCGACCTAGCCCGCCCTCTCCTTCCTTATAAAATTTTATCAAAATATGGGGGAGATGTATTCGTCCTTTACACTCCGACCCATCCCGCCCTCCACTTCCTTATCAAATTTTTTCGAAAAATGGGGGAGATGTATTCGTCCTTTGCACTCCGACCCCGGCTCCCTCTCATTCCTTATAAAGTTTTCTCACAAAATGGGGGAGATGTATTCGTTCTTTACACTAAGACCCAGTCCGATCCAACGGAAGGCTCCTGCTATATTGGTAGACCAGCTCGAGAACGTAAAAAATGCCGTCTCTTACCCAACCAACAAGATGAAACACATGAGGTACACCCAGTTATCCATCACCAACCATTCCACTCTTTGTCTTTTTTGCCTATGCTATTTACCAATACTCCGACGAAATCGAGGGGAGAACACCAGAAGGGAAATCAAATTGTTTCCAAAGCGTCTTCACGGATGTGGTAGATGAGCGAGAGGAGGAGAAAGTCATGATTTGCGGAGCCGCAGCCGCCTTGGACTTCATACCAGAAACGATGGAGGTTTCGACACTAGTGCTTGCCGCAAGATGCGACGACGAGCTCCTGCTTCAGGAACAAAGCGCCAATTGTTTCGACCAAACGGGAAGGCCAAGACGGAAGAGAAATTAAAAAAAGAGAAGTGGAAGGGAAAGGAAAATCCAAGGGAATCAGAGAAAATTCAAAGAAGAAGAAAACAAATTGAAATGGGAAACAGTAAACCCTAGCTGAAATTAAGAGAGGCGTGATATGAAATGACATGTACCTTTGGTTGCGTAAAGAGAGAGAAGGAGTTGGCGGTTGAATGCGTAGTCGGGAGACGGTTCCAAACACTTGAGGAGACAGGAAAAGCATCAGGAAATGCCTCGATGAATACAAAGCCACCATTTGTAGGTACAATGATGACAATTTTGAATTTCAAAATCAAAGCACATGTCGCGTGCTAAAATGAATAACTGTCGGACTATTGAGATTTGTTCAACAAAAATCGCAACAAATTGACTTAACAAACGCTAAATTCTTGATTTAACAGGATTATCCGATTCGGCACAAAAAAATTAAAATACATATGTGATAATCATATATGAATGCGTGTATATCTTAATGGGGATTACAAGTGAAGATCATCTCGAAACAGGGAATCCTACTGGAAGTTCACCAATCAATTTTCAAATGTCACCCAACACGCTAAGCTCATAGGAAAACCTGGGGGCTAATCTGTTGGTGTCAAAAATCCCTCAACAGGAATTTGCCTTAACTAGTTTCACTCTCCGGATGATGACTCAGGACGTACTAGGAATAGAAAAATCTACCAAACAGATTTCTACCTGGGCACGAAGATAAGCGGCTGAGAAGAATGTGAGCACGGACTGAGCAAGTAGAGACCAAGTTATGACGGTTCCGAGATAGTGTGGAGTCTCCGAGATTGAAGGCCCAAAAAACCGAGAAGATCGGAACAACCCGAGCTAGGCGGGGAGAGCTATATAAACGAGAAGAGAGAAAATGAGAAACGAGCGATTGACTTTTGGAAAATTAGAACTACTTTCTTACTGAGAATTTGTACTCAACTAGCTGTGTGTATTCATACAATTGAGATCAATAAAATCTATTTTGGATCTTTTTATTTGAAATTGTGTTGCGTCTTTTTCCTGATTTTGACAAGAACAACGAATTCCTCATTAATATCAACTTGATAAAAATACTTTGTGAGTTTTAGAATCTACACACATGTAAAACAAAACCAAGAAGAAGAAACGAGATGACTACTATAAAAAATTCTTAGACTAGACTCTTAAGAAAACTTAAAAGACACTATATTGGTCCCCGACAACAGCGCCAAAATTCTGATAGACTTATAATGTAAACCCTAAAACTATAATGCAAAGACATATCAATGTAGCACAATAAATGATCAAATCCACTGAGAACAAACAGCATGACTCTCAATTTAATGTCGATTCTAGCTAAGACACAATAATAAGATGATTGTAATGTAATCAAAACAGTAATTAAAAGAAACGGTTATAAATTAATGAACTAAAACGTCAAGCATTATGGAAATCCATAGGTATTCACGTTTAAAATCCAAAGTTCACATGCAAGATTTTCTTTAAATATAGTTCTCAACATGAAAGACATAAATAGAATATCAAGATACCATTCGAGCAAGGTAAACCGTTACAAATAGTTACAAAAGCTATTTTGGGTGATTAAACCGTTAAAAAAATTTAAGCCTTAAAAAACATCAAGATACCATTCGAGCAAGGTAATTAGCAATTCAAGTTAAGTCCAAATAGTTATGAAGACGATCTAGAGCTAGCAGGCTTCGAGACTACCCCAACAGATTTTCAAATTTCAAGATTCAACACATGAACTTCAAGACTTTTCAAGACTACTAGTAAGTTCAATCCTATCCATCACACTTAGATGCTAATTCAAAAGGCTAGAGCTTAGGCTTTGCTAGGCATAGTCATCATTGGCTTCCTATGCATATGATGCAACTAAATGCAACCTAAATGAGAATGAAATGAAACTAAATGCATTTTTTATAAAAAAAAATTCAATTTTTAGGGATTTTTAAAACCTTAATTATTCACAATGAAACAATGCATGATAAGAGGAAAAATCGAAACTAGATTAGCTACAGTCTCTCCTCTAAACTTAAATCACACGGTCCATGTGTGTAATAAAAGCCGGAGGAAGAGATAAAAAGAGAAATAAAAACTAAAGTGCGAGTATTTACAATGCGAACGGGTGGTACCTCAATAGTAGTTGAAATCGGGATCATACGTCTCCTCATCGGAGGAGAAAGGAGGGGACTCATTGTCGGATTAGGGCGGTGGCGGTGTTGGCATTCTTCTTCTCCGCCTTCGTCGTCGGCTCGACTCATCAACCGAACTTCGGGGTTGAAATGCGGTTTGGGTTGATATTTCTTGGCCATGATAGGAATTCCTCTTACCCAATTGTTCGTCTTCTGCGTCCATAGCCGAATGCATCTCATGATCTTCCGGTTTTCGCGGTAAAGGTTGCTGGTCGAAACGGACATCGGTAATGACAACGCGGATTCTTTTGTAATTGTATTACTATGAAATGAAATCGTTGTGAACAAATATATATATATATATATATATATATATATATATATATATATATTCT
>OVBE01006365.1:0-20008 GCA_900406425.1 Iberis pinnata | reverse complement strand
AAGCCCTAATTTTCGAGTGGAAAAGAGAGATTAGCTCAACAATACCTTGATGAATCGGCAAAAAGGCCTTAGAATTTAAGTCCTAAAACTAATGAATGAACGAATTTAGACTAAGAACTTTCGACCGATCGGGCAGTATCCTTATGCAAAGAAAGGATGGACATTATATGATTTGGACACACGTGAGTTCTTCATATCTCGTGATGTCACTTTTGTTGAAGAAAAATTTCCCTATTTAGAGGAAACAATTGTGCCTCGAGTGGACAAAGTTGATTTTACGGAAAATTGGGATTTTTGAAGAAAATGATGTTGTAAATGAAGAGGATGAGGTTCTACCACAACAATTAGATAATCCTCAAGTTGTGAACCCAGAATATGTTTCTATGGAGTCTGATTCCGTTTCGTTTCAATCAAGGGAGAGTGATGCAGATGTATCACACAATGTTGCATATGTGTCACACAGTGATGCAAAAGTTGAGTTGTTGGATTCGGTTGTCGAATCTGAACCAGTATTGGAAGAAGCACTTGGAAGAGGACAAAGACAACATGTACCGTCTGTTCGACTTCAAGATTATGTCACATACAACATTCGTAGTCAATCCAAAAAAGTACACTCGTCTCATGTACCCGACACACCATCATTGCCCTCTAAAATGGTCCAAGGTACAACGTCTCATCCTATTTCTTGTTATGTCTCTGATTGTGGTTTTTCACAGAGACATTAAGTGCTTCTTGCTGCTGTGTCTGCGGGAAAAGAACCAAGAAGTTATAAGGAGGTTGTTCTTGATGAGAGATGGAGAAAAGCATTAAAAAGTGAAGTAGATGCATTCGAATTNAAAAAAAGTTATAGGAAGCAAGTGGATCTTCAAAATCAAGTACAATGCCGATGGGACAGTTGAAAGATACAAAGCAAGACTTGTTTGTCTTGGAAATCATCAAGTGGAAGGGGAAGATTATAATGAGACATTTGCCCCAGTGGCTAAGATGTCGAGTGTTCGGACTTTGCTGCAAGTGGCTGTAGCAAAGGATTGAGAAGTTCATCAAATGGATATGAACAATGTGTTTCTACATGGTGACTTAGAAGAAGAAGTGTATATGAAGCTTCCGCCGGGTTTCAAGTCCAATGATCCTAACAAGGTATGTCGTTTGTAGAAATCTCTTTACGGTTTAAAACAGGCACCAAGATGTTGGTTTGCTAAACTAACGAATGCGTTGAAGAAGTTTGAATTTGTACAATCCTATTCAGACTACTCGTTGTTCACATACATAAAGGGAGACAAGAATCTTCGGGTGTTGGTCTATGTGGATGATTTGGTAATGGCTGGAAATGATCTCTATATGCTTACAAAGTTCAAAACATACTTGAGTCAGTGTTTCAAGATGAAAGATTTGGGTAAACTCAAGTATTTTCTTGGTATTGAGATTGCAAGAGGAGAACAAGGCATGTATCTTACACAAAGAAAATATGCACTTGATATCATTTCAGAAGCAGGATTACTTGGGTGCAAACCAGTGTCTACGCCAATTGAACAGAACCATAAAATTCTTTTAGACCAAGTCCAGCATATAAAGACCCAACAAGGTTTCGAAGAGTTGTTGGATGACTTGTGTATCTGACTATCACACGTCCCGAGTTGTGTTACACAGTTCATGTTTTGTCACAGGTTATGCATGATCCCAGAGAAACTCATTGGGATGCAGTAGTGAGGGTGATATGTTACTTAAAGGGATGCCCTGGCCAGGGAATAATGCTTCTAGCTAAGTGTGATTTGAAAGTTCGAGTCTTTTGTGACTCCGATTAGGCTTCTTGTCCAAATACTAGAAGATCTCTTTCAGCTTATGTTGTGTTCTTGGGAAATTCTGCTGTTACTTGGAAAAAAAGCAAAATACTGTGTCTCATTCATCGGCATAAGCCGAGTACAGAGCTATGGTAGCAACATTTCGTGAACTCAAATGGTTGAGAAGATTACTTGCAGATCTGGGAGTAAAAAAAGAAGAACCTATGCAAATGTTTTGTGACAGGAAGTCAGCCATACATATAGCAGCAAATCCGATTTTTCATGAGCGAACAAAGCATATAGAAGTTGATTGTCATAGTGTGAGAGATGCAGTTCAAGATCGACTCATTGTCACGCCATATGTGAAGACTACAGAACAAGTAGCTGATTTGATGACTAAGACTTTGGGAGTTCAACCTTTCAGTATTTGATGTCCAAGTTGGGCATATGCAATCTACGTACATGCTCCAATTTGAGGGGGAGTAATGAGAAGTGTCTAGTGGGTTTGTTGTATATGATTATAGTTTCCCTATGTATAAATAACCTAAGATCTCTCACTTTGTAAAGCAGTCAATTCAATAAATCGATTCATATAATCTCTTTACAAAAAAATGATGATTGGCGTTAATAACACGGTTGTTTAATGTAACCGATTTCGAAAACACATTACCAATCTAACTTGTAGTATTCAGTCTATGCAGAGCCGGTCTTGAGCCCAAGCAGAGCAAGCACGCGCTTGCGGCCCATTTTTCAATATAAAAATTTTAGTTAAGAAAACAGCCCATTGTTTGAAAAATTGTACAATTTTGGCCTATTTTTCCATTGTAGATTGCAGCTTTTAGAAAATTTTAAAATCTCAGGACCGGCCCTGAATCTATGCATAGTCGTGGTGATCTTTTAAAGCAATGAACTACCACTCTATCCTTAATGCTCAAAATTCGGACCCTTTCTATTCTAACCAGTGAGATGAATAATGTTTTGGACAATGAAATAGTATTAAGCGAATACTTGTAGAAAACTTCAATTATTTTTTCTCATCAGACGCTCTGAGTCCAAGTTACGTGGAACTCATCGCGATGTGTCATGAAAGATATATTACTGCAGTTTCTAACACGTATGGAAAGGTTCTGTTACATATCATATGTTGCATGTGGCATTTCGGTGCCTAATTCTCTATCGTTTACCGAAAATAAAGAAAAAAAGGGCGTAAATCATGTACCTATTTAGGCACCGACTTATGTGAAACTGTATGAAATGAAGAGACCAAAATATATCATTTTTTAATTATAAATGTTATTAATTTTTTTTAATATATATATATATAGTTAAAGGTAACCTGCTACAAAAACATAGTTAGAGTTATTTTCTATACAATTTTCAGATAATATATTGGGTGGTTTGTTATTAATATTAAAGTTATTGATTTGAATGTGTATGTCATACATTAGTAATGCAGAAAAAAATCATTAGCATGCATCTTTTTGAATATTAATCTGTGGATCACAATGAGTCGACTCAGTAACTCAAATTTCATAAATAAAAAATACACTTGTTATATGAATGACTAGTTTGATTCTTAATTTAGTAACTAGATAACAAAGATGGCACACCACTTGACCATTTACTCCTTGTTTATTAGCGTGCATCCTATAAGATTCAATTTTTTTCGTGTATTCTAAATCCAACAATCAATTTATTTTACAACATGCAGCATATATTAAATAATAATATTACATTAATTAATTATATAGTATGGAAAAGAATTTCAGTTGATTCTAAGGGGTGTTCAATATGCATATAATTTTTGTTTCGGTTCAGTTTTTTAGTTTATAATAAATAACAACTATATTAGACTATATATACTTTGGTTTGGTTTGATTTGGATACCTTTAGTTTCGGTTTGGTTTTCAGTTTATTTGATTTTTACCAAAAAAAAAAATATATATTATTTTTATTTATACATTTAAAATTTTATTAAACACGTGAAAAACGTAATTGGTTGGTAAATCATATTTTTTTACTTAATTTTATGTAAAAGATGTAATAAATACATTATTCACTTAGTTAATAAAATCAAGAATTATAATGGTTCCATAAAAAACGATACAAGTTTAAAAATAATAAATAAATGAAATCAAAACTTATAATGATTACAAAAAACACACTTAAACTATTGATGTTAATCATTATTATTTATTGTCTTCTTATAATACACATAAAACTCTGTCCATTTAGAATAAAAGATTATCAATAATTTTGAATCAGTTGATTTATTTACTACATAACAAACTAATGCATAAATATTTGAATTACTAAAAAAAATTATAGTGGACATTGATTTTTTTAAAAACAAATTGTAAATTTATGCAGATTATTTAATTATATAATAAATATTATATTATTTAAATATCAAAACTAAATATCTTTATACTTTTGTTTCTACTACTGGTAAACCTATGTAGATTACATAACTATATAATATATGTATATATATTATATTATTTCAATGAAAAATAAAATTTATCAATATTTTCGGTTTAATTAATTTTCTCGGTTAATATTCGTACCATATCTATATTCATATCCATAATTTTTATAAATTTATATTAAAACAGTTTATATGGTTTACCAAAATCATACCATATCGCATAATCAGTTTGGTTCGATTTTACTGTATTGAACATCCCGAGTTAATTATACATATTTTCGTTTGAAAAAAAAAAACATCTCTTTCGTTCAAAATTTGATTCCAGATAATCATATTAACTCGTATTATAGAAATTGACTATGAATTAAATTCTAATTTAACTAAAAAAGAATAATTGAATGACTCATAAAATGTAAATTAATAAAAAAAAACAATTATATGCCATTGTTTAAAAATACTTAGTTTATTAAATTATAATAATGTATTTTTCTATAATGTTGCTATTTATTGTCTAAAATTTGTTCTCTATATATTTAAGATATTGCATATCTAAATAAGTTTTTATAAGATATAGATTTCACTGGTAAGAAGTTAAAATATATTATTTTTTGCCTACCTATTCAGTTTTTTTAAGTACTTAAATTCTATTTTTGAATCTGTTGTATAAGGAAATACAACTTAATTATATATTTGATTTTATATAAAAACTTTCTGTTTAAGAGATAGTAGATATCTATAAGATCCTTGGCTGTGCATCAGAGTAAAATAATAGTTTTCCCTCATAATGCATAGTGAACTGAAGTATATAAAACCAAAATAAGGAAGAAGTAGTAGCATGGGGCGATCGAGTAAAGTGATGGTCTTGAACAGCAAAGTCAAATTATTACACAGTTCAGGCAATTGACAAGTGACTCCATGTGTCGTGCATTTAATTTTGTGACGTATCATTCATTTTTTCCACATAATGGCGAACCATCTTTTTAGCTCTATGGTGTGTGAATGTGAGTACAGTACAAACCGACATCTTCTAGTGTATAGTATATCCTTAAGGACAATATTTTGTACGAAAATTCAAAAATTAGTACTCTTCTTATAGATTTTTTTGAGATTATAGAGATTATAGAAGAACTATTTCAAACACAAAAGTTTCCAACTTTTATTTCCAAGCTTTAGCTTGTATTTACTTTTTTAGGTTTGAAGTGTTAGGTTTTGATTTCGTTCGAAGTGTGCATTTGATATACTTTTACTTAAATCACTACTACAGTCAAATGAAAAACCGCTTTTTGGATCAGTAGATGATTAAACTTAACATGTAGCGTTGAAAAATGAGACTCTAAAAGCAACACTTTCTCTTGTTTTGGGGAAGAAAATCATTATTGTGTACTCATCCACACACATACATACATATATATATGACTACTTTTTTTTAACACACAAACATTTCATTAGTTATTAAATGATTGTTATATTATAGTTATTTACAATTGCAAAAGATATGATACATGGTATATGGTTGAAACAATGAAATAAAAAAACATATAAAATATGTGATTTTGCCAATATAAATGCGATCATATTGGATTTTCTATACATCCGTTTGAGTTGAATGTCATCAAACTTTGTATTCTAAAATTCATTATCTTGTATCCAATTCCTTATTTGTAGATTTTCCACTTTAGATGTTAGGATATTAAGGAGTAATTGAGAGTCACCTTCAAATATAATTTTTTATATCCTAAACACCAAGTATTCTGCATTGTCATTATAAGTGCTTGAGCTTCAACTTCAATTGGAGAAGATGTAATATGTCATGTGCTTTGATAAGCTCTAACAAAACTGTCTTGGTCATTTCTAAAGATCCAACCAGCAGTGGCTTTGGTGTTAGGCACATAACTTGCAACATAATTACATTTTAGCCAGCCAAGAGGTGGTCGAAACCAAACTGGCATTCTTCTTACTATCCTAGCAGAGCCTTTTGACGGATTAATGGAATACCAATTATCAGCCTCTGCAGTAGTTTTTGAATGAGTGTATCATACGGTATGGATTTATGTTTTAATATAAATAAATCTTTTGCTTTCCAAATGTACCATTAAAGATATATATATGACTTAAAATACACTTTTTATGTATATATAGTAAAATTAAGAAAGTTATAGTCAATTTGAGAAAGAAGACGATAAAAAATGAGAGTCCAAAACCAATCCGTCTTCTATCTTGCTTTGAGAAGAGTGAAATTCATTGTGGGTATTTTAGTCTTATACTATATGAGTGAATTAAATGTCTTAAATGCAAATATGTTTTATTTGTCTTTTTTCGATAAATGAGTACATGTATGTTGAAAAAGGCAACCGAGAATGCATAATACTCCCTCTTATATTTACTCAAATAATAATGATGAGTATATTTTATGGGAGTACAATAAAAATTCAATTATCTTATATATCGTGAAAATTTTTAAAACAACATTAATTTATGAATAAATTTGAAGTAGAAAATAAAACCAAATATATGCGAGGTCGTACATAATTACAGTAAATGAAACCAACAACCAACTACTAGGTTCTACACCTTTCCTGTACATCAAATGTACATTGAGAGTAACATCGTTTAACCTTCTCTATTTAAACACTCACTCCCTCAACTCTCTTCATCACACATCTCATTTTGCAAACCATCAAAACTCTTTAATACTAAGACATAAAATGGCTGGTCTGATGAAGTTGGCATGCTTGGTCTTAGCCACAATGATTGTGGCTGGTCCATCAACAGCCAAAGCGGCTATAAGCTGTGGAACCGTTACCGGGAAAATGACACCTTGCATCGCCTACTTGGCACAAGGTGGTCCCCTTACCCAAGCGTGCTGCTCAGGAGTTACGAGCCTTAATGGTATGGCTAGTACCACCCCGGACCGTCAACAAGCTTGTCGTTGCCTTCAAGGAGCCGCTAAATCTTTAGGCGCAAGTCTAAACAATGCTCGTGCAGTTGGACTTCCTAAGGCATGTAAGGTCAATATCCCTTACGCAATCAGCGCCAGTACCGACTGCAACAGGTATGTCTCAAACTCTCACTCTTAACACAAAGCATGATTTGAGGTCTTCCTGGTCCAAAACATGTTTTATTTGAAATTAGAGCTTCTTTTTTAAATGCAAAAAGTATCGTACATGAAAACGTTTCCTTTACTAAATAAGTTAATGTTTTATTAGAAGCTATTTACTGTTTGCAATGGAAACTTTGGAATTAACGTAGAAATAAAAAAGCAAAGAATAGCTTGATGGACATTTAATTTTATGAATATGTTAAATTAATTATAATGTTTGACTGTACGTGGTTGCAGGGTGAGATAAGCGGCTATGGGATAACGGACATCAATATTATATTATCGATGAAAGAATACTAAATAAATTAGATGTTCGAATGTCTGTTGTTTTATCAAGAGTTTTTAAATTTTCCATCTTCTTTATAATATGGCGTTCCTATTACTTGGACGTTTGCACTATGTTCCGCCGTAATATGAATTTTAGATATATTATTGATTACGTTATCATATCATTAATTACTCTAAAACCTAACTGGGTACGCAAAGAAATCAGTATAAAACATTTCATCACCAAAAACATAAAATCATAATTTCTCAGCAAAAATTCGAAAACGCCAAAACACATTTCCCACCAAAACAATGGAAATGTGTTTTTCTAACAAAAATGCGGAAGCAATTTTTTTGTTAAACAAAATTTATTACTTCAATACCAAAAGTTTACACTCTATTTAAAGAATAAATGAAAACAAAAAACAACATAATCTTGATTAAGAATTCCGCTAAAACAACAATAAAGGCGGAAATAAAAGCATGAAAGATGGAAACAAAAGAAAAACGAAGCGAACCATCTTGGAAGCGCATTCGAAACTTGTCTTCATGAAATCCCAAGCAAAAGGAAGAGACTATAGTGTACAGAGATACACTTGTGTCTAAGAGAATAGCCTCTACTACCAATAGTAGGCACGAGACTAAAACCATCGTTTCTATAGGGAGCACCAAACGCAAGAATCGAATGGTGGTTGATCGATGAGGAAAACAGTTTTTTTCAACAAACCGCAACGGAAAATTGCACTTCAACGATACAATCCAACCTGCATCGACAACAAAATCAAAACCAAAGCTAGCATATGTGACGAAACCCTTAGCGTTAGAAAGAACTAGACTAAAGCTAGTATATATAACTTATTTAGTAAAGGAAACCTTTGATGCAACTTTTTAGGAAAATAAATAAATGAAAATATGTTTTAAAAAGAGAAAAAAGAGAAGAATTGATTATTAGATTAGGATTTTTAGAAATCGGTTCTTAATGCCACGTGTAGGACCGATCCTAAAATTATAGGGGCTTGAGACAAAAAAAAACTATAAAATCTAAAATACTTTGTAAAGTAAAATAAAAATTTGGGGGTCAAAGACAAATGTTTCACTGGACTTGGTCCAGGGCCGGCCCTGGCCACGTGTCAGAGCCACACTCAACCCTATACCTTTAACCAGGAAAGCGCCACTCTTGTTCGATTCTCTTGGGTTTTCCGGTAATCACGCTTCGTAATTTAATCGTATAACTCTAACTCAATTGGGTTCGAGCTGGGCAATTTTGTATGGATACATAGATGGTTCATTGAATGTGGTCGTAGCTACTGGTCTGGACGCTCTGGGACTGGGTTTATGCATATGGGTCGGCTCTCCTCAGTCTCCGGTGGAAGTTCAGGCGGCTCCGACGGGTTTGGTGGTTCAGGTGGTGGTGATGGTTCCGGCGGTGGAGGTAAAAGTGGCGGCGGAGACGAAAATAACTGGTAGTTTTCTTGCTTGTTCTGGTCTTTACTCTTTCTTTGTGTAAAAATGTTTCTTTGAAATACAATTCCTTGAAGCAGATATTGAAAAATTTCATGAATGTTTAATATTATTCACTCCATTATGTTTTGTTATGATTCCATGCTTTTAAATTATATATATAAAGTAGAAATTTGTGTTCCATTTGGTATAATCTATTTGTTGATAAAGCTGATCTAGTAATTTGGCACTTAATTCTATCGAATTAAGTTGAATTAGTTGTAGTTATGGTCTTTAAATTCAGTTATCAAGTGCTTATTTTGATTGAAAGAATCAATAGAAGCTTGGGTTGTTTTGGATTGTTTGTTCAAACTGTCATCTAAAGCTTTATGTTTAAGTTATCAATTTTTTGTTTTGACTTAAGTTTAAGTATTTTCAATGTTTTGTGTTTAAGCTTGACTTGTCTGTGTTTATGATTCTATGTTTTCAATGTATTATGTTTAACTTTCAATTTATTGTGTGTCTTGTGTTGAGAGTTGTTTATGTTTCAAGGAGCTATTGAATTCGATGTTAGATGGAAGCTTGAATATGGAAGTTTCATTTCTCAATGCATTACTTGTAAGTTCTCCTCTTTGTTTCTTCCATTTTCTTGCATTCTTATTTTATTTTCCTTAGAGCATCATTATTGGTGGGACAAAATATGGAGTCCTTAGATTATTTTATTAATATAAATATGTAGGACTTTTGTTTAGGACTTTTGTTTAAAAGTTGGATTATTGGTTGGACTTTTGTAAGGTTTCTTAGTTGATATTTTAGTTTTTAAAGATTGAATTGTGAAAATTTAGGTGAACATACATAATAGAAGTCTTTTACTACAACAAATGTCTTACAAAACAACAAAAGCATCATATGTATCAAACATTCAAAACCAATGAGTTCTAAAACCAAAAATTTCATAGAGTAGTCACATACATAGAGTAGTCACATACCAAAACCAATGAGTTCCAAAACCAATGAGTTCCAAAACCAAGAAAGTAGAGAATTGATGATAGTATTAGCATCGGACGACGACCAAGCCAATCAACTACACCACCAGACCATGTTGTAATTAGAGTAGCACCAATAAGTGACATAGCCACAATTAGACCTTCCATTGATGGATTACTCTCTAAATCAAACTCCTTTTTTATATACAACACAACTCCTACAAAAGCCAAAAAGAAAGCTTTAAGATTCAATTACATAAACAAATAACAGTGATCTTGTGAATTGTATCAAAGAACCATCAAGATCATAACTTTAGATTCTTAAGATTCACATAAGCAAAGAACATGATCTTGTGAATTGTATCAACCATCAAGATCATAACCAATAGCAGCAGCAACAGCAACAAGCACAGCTCCATTCATAATTCTCAAGAATTTTGCAAAAAACACAGTCACTGACCTGTAAAATTGAAATGAAACAAAGCCACACTAAAGAGTATTTAATCACAGAGACGCTGTTTCGGTTCCTTCTCATTCATTGCTAACATCATCTTTCTATCTTTCTGAACTTGTTCTCTATTGTCTTTCAATTTATCTTTCCTCTCTTGCCATCCTTCCTCTAAGAGTTTCATAAACTTATCCTTAACAGCAAGCAAAGGATCTCTATCAATCAATTGATCATCTTTA
The DNA here is from genome assembly GCA_900406425.1 of Iberis pinnata. Taxonomy (NCBI): domain Eukaryota; kingdom Viridiplantae; phylum Streptophyta; class Magnoliopsida; order Brassicales; family Brassicaceae; genus Iberis; species Iberis pinnata. The sequence continues at coordinate 9,322 of OVBE01006365.1, read as the reverse complement.
TAAGCTTCTCTCAATACTGCAGTCTTGATTCCTCCTTTCAAAGACAAGTAGAATATACCTGAATGTCTAGTAAAAACACTCGAGAATGCATTGGAAAATCGAAATTCATCGCAGAATTTTCCAAGTATAGGCACAGGGACACGCTTCAACAATGAGAGAGATAACAATTCATGGACAACACCAACTGTTCGTTTCTCCATTTCTTTACTAGCTTGATCTAAGTGAGATACATCTTCATATGGTGATATGTAATCTTGCTCTAACCAATCTCTAGTGCATTCTCTCATCTCCTTTCTCAAGAAAAACCCAGACGGCAATTTCACATTGAAATTGGGTCGAATATGAACACTTGTTCTCAGAGTTTCATCTTCTGATTTTAGCTCAATGCTCGATTTAGCGAAATCAAGATTCCAAGAGACAAGCTCGAGATAGCACTGACCTTCTTCAGGAAAACCAATCGTCAAATTCGAAATTGAATCTTTTCATCGTCAAATTCGAAATCGAATCTCTTCATCCTCAAAATCAAACAACTCAAAATTGAACCGACCTGATAAAGAAGGCGATTGAAGGAACCGACCTGATAAATTGAACCGAGCTGAGTCGCCACTTTTCTCGCCGGATTTCTCATCGTCGATTGAAGGTTCCGATTTCGTTTTATGCCAGATGGCAAAACAAGGACAAACTAAGATCGTCCTTAGTTAAGAGATGTCCTACAATTTTTTGGGTATTTTTTATTTAATTTTAGGTATTAAAAGCCCAAGGACCATGCTTAGGGACACTGATAATAATGCTCTTATGGTTCTTGAATTGTTCTTGTTGTTTCTTCAAGCTGGAATTTCCATTGTTTCTTTTCTTTTCTTGTTATGTAAATACACTAGCTTTTGGCATTGTGTTTTGGCATTGTGTTTAATTTCAATGAATGTATAGTGTTCTACTTTTCCTTGTTTAAGATGATTTAAAATGTTTAAGTTTAGAATTATGTATTGAATTATGGATTAGGATTAAAATGGTTTAAGATTCAAATGTAACAAAAATATATATATTTTTTTCTAAGAACCTTGACTAATGGAGACTAAAAATGTTAAGAACCAATCTAAAGTTTCTAAAACATTTAAATCATTGTAAAATTGGTTAGGAACCCCTTAAAGATTTTTAACTGTTAGAGATGCTCTAACCGATATGTATGATCATAGAACTCTTAGAAATGAAAGTATAAGAAAAGAGTAGTACAATATAATTAAAGTGTATTTTACTTTTTTTACAAAATAAAATTGAATTAAAATGTTGAGGAAAATAGATGAAAGGTCCTTATTTAGGTACGTACATTGCATTAAATGTATCTAACAACCAACTAACTAATCATTTTCCAATTTCCACTAATGACATTCACATTCAATACATAAACTTCCATTCTCTATATAAACACTCACTCCCTCAACTCTGTTCAACACACATCTCATTCTGCAACCAATCAAAATCCCTATAACTTTAAGATAGAAAAATGGCTGGTGTAATGAAGTTGGCATGTTTAGTCTTGGCCTTCATGATTGTGGCCGGTCCAACCACAACGAACGCGGCTCTGAGCTGTGGCACCGTTACAAGCAACGTGGCACCATGCGTTGGCTACGTGACCCAAGGTGGAGCCCTTCCCGGAGCGTGCTGCGCAGGCGTTAGTAGACTGAACAGCTTGGCTCGTTCAACCCCGGATCGTCAACAAGCTTGCCGTTGCCTTCAAGCAACCGCTAAAGCCTTAGGCTCTGCTCTCAATGCTGGTCGTGCAGCTGGACTTCCAAGTGCATGTAAGGTCAATGTTCCTTTCAAAATCAGCACCAGCACTAACTGCAACAGGTATGCATAAGTCTCTCACTCTCATCTCATGTCTACATTTTTTTTAAATATATAAATGGAACAAATATATATCACGAAAGATCATCAAAAGCTTTTATAAAAGAAAATTTTTGTAACGAAAATTTGAGTTCAATGAAAAAAAAAAAAGATTTGAAGAATTTAGGTCGTAGAAATTTCGAGTTTTTATATGTATATGTATTACAAATTATTGGAAATTTGAGGGTTTTTTTAGTTTAACTTACTGTGTTATGTTTGAATGGTTTGCAGCGTGAAATGAGCACCGGGCGGATGAAGCTTTATAGGACGCTTCAAACATCGATAAAATATTAAATAAGATGTTCGGATCATGGGTGTTTTAAGAGTTTTTAATTTCGTGTATTTTTATTAGTTATGCCGATATTGTTAATTGGTCGTTTATAAGTGGAAAATGATTATCCTATAATATTCATATATAGTAAAAGCTGAGTTTACTTTTATCGATATCCATTAATTTGCTCTACATTCGGATAGTAGCGGATATGGTGCGAGGCCACACGGGATTGATACCGACCAAAATTAGTTATATAAAATCCATCCAATTCTATTCCATTCTGTTTTCTTTTTAGAATCAAAACCTTAATGATCTAAAACAAATAAAGTAACGAAACATTCTCCACATTTGTACCGTTTAATTTTCAAGAATATAACGGTCTACTTTCTAATTGTTAACTGTTAGATATTATTGTTTTATATATATAAAACAGACAATTTATAGACCCACACGTGTTGTGTCAAGTAGAAAATTTAATATTTGTAGTGTTTGGTGTATCTTCCCATTTCAATTACCTTACAAAGAATTTAGTTAGATTCTGCTTTAAATGCTACACTGCAATCCCTAATAAGTTAATATGGAAGGTAGATATAGAGTCTCTTACTGAATTTAATTTGGTCTAAATATAAGTATGTAACTTAATCTAGTATACATACATTGATGGTTTGGTGATTCCTTTTTAGTTTAGTTTAGTTTCATTTTTCTTTTCTTTTTTTGTCAAACTTTTTTAGTTTCCTTTTTAGTTTTAGTTTCGTTTTGATGTTAAATTTATTACAAAAAATTTACCCTCTATGGCTTTGTATACTGTTTGTATATTAGTACTTTAGACTTTTTTGCATAGCAGAGTTCAATTATTTGTTTTCTATATGGGATCAAAGAAAAGAGCAAAGAAGCAACAATATGTAAAGATTGAAAAAGGCAGACTTCGGCTGAAACATAGGTTTTGTTTCAAACAGAAACCGAAAATGTTGACTGAAGTTGATGTGGCACAAGATATTGAAATCAATATCAATTGATGAATTTAAATATTTTAAACTTGGATTGAGTTTAGATTGGCTGCTAGAATTCATGTAAAAAAAAGTAGATAAAACATTGGGACAATTTGAAAACTAATCTAAATTATACAGAAAATTTGAAAAATACACCATCTATTTGTATAATTTGAAAAATACATTTTTATATATTTTTATGACGAAAATACCCCTATTTTTAATAGTTAAATAATTAATTTCGAAAATAAAAATAATTTTTCGTAATTAAATTAATTATAAAAACATAATTAATTTAAATAAAAAAAATTTGTTGGTTTTTTATCTCTGTTGACTAATTGATTTTCAGTTGAGTTTTTTCATAGTCGTTTTGTTGTATAGTTGATTTTTATTTTATTGTATGTTGACTTATACTACAGCAATTGACATATTTAGTGGTACAAAAGTGTTTTTGTACACTATACATATTAAAACTGTTGATTTGTTTTTCATCCTCGTCGACTTATTTTTTGGATCTTGTTGATATGTTTTCTTAAGTATAATTAGGTCAATTTTTTCGCTTTGTTATTAGATTGACTTGCTTAACTATCGATTTATACAATTAATTTGACTTTTAATATATCAAATTTATGTCATACATTCAACTTATATTTTTGGTTGGTTTTTGCTGTAGTCCATATATTTGTACACTCAATTTATATTTTTTTTGTTTGACTTTTTTCCATAGTCGATATGTTTTTGCTATCGACTTAATATTAATGTTCGTCGATTTATATTTTTTATGTTAATCAAATTAAATTTTGTATATGATTTATAAATATAACATAATCAAATAAAATAATTTTAAATAACCAAAAAAAACAAAGAGGAAAACCATTATTTAGACAATAAAAAAGGTAGTTTCAAATTTCAGAAAATATAGTGTAGTTTTCAAATTTGAGAAAAATATGATGTAAATTTCAAATTACATTCACAATTAAGTGTAGTTTAGCAAAATTATCCTAAAACATTTGAGCTTGATTTTTGCGTTTGCAATAATGTAATTGTTTTTTTTTTTGTTCTAATGGATTCATTTTTTGGACTAGATTTGAAGATGTAGGTTAAAAAGCCGAACCTTAATAAAAAATCTCGTGTGTCTCTTTGATTTTTGCACTAGATCATTTATGTTTTTCATCTTATAAACATGGATAAGTAGCCTAAAATATGTTTTTTTTCATAGAGGAAAAAAAGAGTTAATTGGCGAGCTGTACATAAGTAACCTAAAATTTATTTTTTCAAAAAGGAAAAGAAATGGTTAATCGGCCAGATAACCCAAGTGCAAAAAAGTATCGATTTGGTGTTTGATCGACCGATCAGATCATATGCAGTACTACGTGAAAACCCGACCGAATGAAAGATTAATAAATTTTTATATTTGTAAATTGACAAGAGGATTAGGAGTTATCTTATAAATTTTTATATTTGTAAATTGACAAGAGGATTAGGAATTATCTTGTAAATTTTCTTCATGTACTATTAAAAAAGGTGTTTTCCTATATGTATTTAACATTAAATATTTATATTTTGTTTTCTTGTGGAAAAGTTATTCGTACGAGTATACACGAGAAGATGTCGGTTTGTCCTGTCCTCCCACTCCCACATAAATAGAGTTTAAGATGGTTAGTTATTACGTGAAAGTGATCGATACATCACAAAAATTGAATGCACCAACACATGGGTAGGATTGAGGCACCATCGGTGGCCTAAACTATGTGGTTTTTCGCTTACAAGCCAAGATTCTATTTTTATAAATATTTACAGAAAATAATTATTTTAAATATGGTATCCTTTGATAACAGGGGTATTCTAAAAAAATACTAACAAAAACTAGGTTTATCCTAAAACTACCACACACTCCCAAAATTTTCAAAAATACCACACTTTTTTATATAAAAGTACCACAAAAACGTTTTTATTCAAAAAATACCACAAAATTTGAAATAACTTTAGAACTTCAAATTTCAACCCTAAAACCCTAAAACCCTAAAACTAAACCATATCTCCTTCAAAACTAAACTCTAAACTCTATTTTGGTGAACCCAAACCAAATTTTTTAAATTCTAGACCCTTGATATTCACTTTTTATGTTTGCAGTATTTTTGGAACATTTGAGAGTGTATGGTATTTTTGAAACTTTTGGAAGTATATGGTATTTTTAGAATTTGAACTTCTTTTTGACAATGTATCAAGGAATTCTTCTTGATAATAAGAACAAAATACCTAAATATTATTCCACCAAAAAAAGTGAATGAACTATTTCACAATATCACTTGCCTTATCAAGAGATGGTTTTACAACTTTAACTTCAATATTTTCCATAACATATAGTAGTTTCATGTTTACTTTTTGTTCTATGCATTGTATTTTAGAAAGACAAAAATATTTCTTTAATTACTTTATATCTTAGACATTTCTTTTACCAGCCACATATCCTGTTCGGACTTAATTACAAGAAAATTTTTCCCATTTAGTCTTCTCCATTAAAATAAATGTTCATAAGTCCCTCTTATAAAATATTTTCTTTTTTTATTACACTTTAAAAAAACTAAAATGTGATCAAATACGTTACTACTCTTAGTGAAATTAAAATATTACACACCTAGCCAACCTTTAATCTCATCCGACTCAATTACAAATGAGTCAATTAACCAAAAATTAAAATTGATCTGGTTTAATTTATCTAACCCAATCCAGATTTTTCTCCCTTTTAATCAAAACCCCTAAGTTATCAGAGATAACTAGGTTTCTTAGGCTTTCTTCAACCCAAAAACTGCAAATCCCATTTCTCCACTATCCCGATTTCTTCAAATCTCTACTTCTTTTCTCTTTGTTATCAACTCTATTTCGATTCATTCGCGATACGTTCCCAGTTCTCATTTTGCTTAAGGTAAGCTTCTCATTTCTTGGGTTGGGGGTTTCGGGATTTAAGGTTTTTTGTTTTGTGTTTTAAATCTGATTTCTCTCTGTTGTTTGTGGTAGAGAGAAAATGCCACCTCATACAAAAATGCGTTTATTCGAGACAGGGACCAACCAGAGGCTTTGGCGGAAACAGAGGTGGAGACATTTGATGCGTCGATGGAGGAGACATCAGAGTCATTTAAAAAAGTAAGGTTAACTCGCTAGAATTACTAGGATAACTAGGTTTAACTATATATACGTACGAGCATGTAAGTTTGATTTACTAGGCTTAACTAAATTTAATTGCTTGAAGGTACAAGAAGGAAAAGGATTAGGCTGCTAAAGCCAAGGAGGCGAAAGAGGAAGCTGATGTAACAGAGCTTATGATGGCTGCTGTTGCGGCTCTTGAAGCAGAATAAGCTACTTCTATTGTGAAGAATGGAGAAGAAACTGTTGCAGCTAAGATGTTGGTGACGCTGAATGTGGATATGGAGGCTGAAAAATAAGTATAACTAGGAATAACTTAGATTTAACTAGCCAAAAAAGTTGTCAAGTGCACCGCCAAATAAGTATAACTAGGGGTAAGTAGGTTTAACTCGTCGAATATTTGTACATAGTTATACCAAAGAATCTAGTTATTCTCCAACGAATTTTTTTGTTCTTTTGAAATTTTGGTTTTGATTCAGATTCGGTTATGTTATTTGAATAATAAATTTTGATGTTTATTTGAGTAATTTTGTAATTCGGTTCCGAGATATCTTCACTTTCTCTTGAGAAATCATAATTTCTCTTGAGTCTCTAGAAAGAGATTCTTCCATCTCTTTGTGGACGAAACAACTACGGTTATGATAAAATTATTAGTGCATGATAATGTTTGAATGGTGAATAAAAAATAGCAGAGCATGATAATGTTATGTTTATAACTAATATTGTGTAATTTAAATATATTTAATTTTATAATTTATATATTTCATAAAAGTATTATTCATTTTTTGTAAAGTTTGGGTAGTTTGGTCCAACTTTTAAAATTTAGGTTTGCTTCGAATTCCGTTACGTTATTCGGATAATAGGTTTTGATATTCATTCGAGTAGTTTTGTAATTCAATTTCGAGATGTCTTCACTTTCTCTTGAGAAATCATAATTTTTCTTGAGTCTCTAGAAAGAGATTCTTTTATCCCTTGTTCTTTGATACAACATTTAATAAAACGCATCCTTGGTCTCAATTCGATAATAAGCTATATATGATTTAGTGATACATCTCTTATTTTTCTGAAACTTACGGAGAGTGTTCACCAAATGACAGCCTAAAATCATTCATCTTCTTTCTAAACGTATATCTCAATCCTTCAGAATTGATTCTTCTGAACTTGATTTTCAAGTTCACTAATCCAATTTTATCATCATATATTTTCTTGTCACTAGTATTCATTAAACAGTTAAAGTCCCAGAATTAGTGAAACAACATAATACTCACATTTTGTTGTAGACGATGACATTTGACTCAACATATCAAATAATTTTTTTATTGATGATAGACAATATGTCCTTGTAAATGTCAACAATCTCATCTTTAAAATCTTCTTTGTACTCTTCACCATTTTGTAAAGCTTCTTTTAACTCTATCAATCTCATATACACATCCATTTACTAAAAGAAAAAGTCTCATTGATAGCACACAATTAACGCTATAAAAGGCCTTTCATAGCGTATCCATAAACGCTATGACTAGACCATCTATCGTAGGTCGTCACTTATTATAGCGTTAACGAAAAATTCTATCATATAATACACTACAATAGCGTTTGAATGTATTGCTATGTTATATATAATTTATTGATAGCATTTTAGTTTAGTTGCTATCAAATGTCCTTTTTCCGACAGCATTTATATTTTCTGTTATAATATATCGTTGTCAACAATAGCGTTAATATTATTAGCTATGATATTTCCTCATCTATTATCGCAGTATTTTTATAAACACTATAATATACTGTAAGGTAAGATAACGTTTGNAGTATTAATATAATGATTGCTTTGTATAATGTGCTATACAAGGTTCTTATTTTCAATGGCAGTAATATTTAATGCTATAGTATACTATAATATAAGATAGCGTTGATAATGGTTGCTATCATATCCATCGTTTTTATAGCATTTATTTTGTGCTACTTTAGTATTTATTATATCAATGTATAAATGTTTTTCTATATTTAATTGATGTTGTTTTATGCGATAGAATTGTTTTTTATGACACATTTATTCTGTTATTATTGTCCATATTTTGTCTCTGATTACTGAATTCCAGAAAACTAAACCTGAACTTCAATTCCGTTAACCATCAAATGAAATCTTGGTTTATGAAGAGAACCAACATCATTAAAGTACTGCATAAGAGAACCAATACATACTGAACCAAACATTGAATAAGTACCGTCGATGTTGATTCTGGTTTTTTGTTATTTGTAGGATTTGTCTCATCTGTTCAAATATAGTCGTCGGCGAAGATAACTCTATTCAAAGGCCAAGCTACAAAAGACATGGAAGCTNCAAAGAAATGTGTCTGGTTTTACTACCACGTCCACAAAGACCTTCACTACATTTGGTCCTAGAGGAATATCATTAACCACTGAATTTGGTTCTTTACACTGTCAATGACCTTCAGCAACCACTTCCCCACTTCGTGTGTTCCACTCCAAAAGTTTGCACTTATTCATAGAATATTTGGAGGGACTCTGTATTAATTTAAAATTACGATTATGAAACATTACTTAATACAATAATTGAAAAAGTAAGTTATCAGTTTTTATCCTAATTGCATCTTCTCCTGTTTCTGCAATCAAACACTTATTTTCAGGCCACACAATCATTTCCCCAATAGCTTGCTCAATTGTGCACATGTTGGTTGTAGGTCTCCAAAGAAATGCTTCTTTTATGGAAGCAGACTCGACCAAAACCTTAACTGAGTCTGGACCTAAAGGGATGTTATTCACCAACTCTTTTGGATCAGAAGACAGAAAAAGCCCCTCAGCAAGTTAGTNCATCTCCACACCAATCAAATAACACACACTTAGTTTGCAGTTTCTTGTTTACACTCTGAAAAATATAAAAGCAAAGTCAACTCTGTAAGTAACAAAAATGTATATAATTATGATTGAAAAATAAATCAATATTTACTTTTTTTGCTGAATTTTCTCCTACTTCACCTTCTGGTTTTTGCTATATTAAAACCAAATTTAG
>OVBE01006364.1:0-18538 GCA_900406425.1 Iberis pinnata | reverse complement strand
CATTCCTTAAACGTGTTGTCCTTGAAGTTGAGAAGAACTTCGCAAGGAATGCCTTCTTGCAGGCATCACATGTGGTGATTGAGTTCCTGGGGAGTGAATTCTCCCACTGATGACCCTTCTCCCCCAATGAGAATGGGAAGAAGCGACGTTTGAATGCATCTTCATTCACACCGTTGATCTTTGTTAAACTGCAGAACCTGTCGAATTCATCCAGGTGGTCAAGTGGGTCTTCCAAAGGTAACCCATTGAACCTGTTGCTCTGGACCATAGCAATAAGGCTGTGCTTGATCTCGAAGTTGTTGTTCTGGATTGTAGGTGGATTGATTCCATGTCTGACGGTGTGAGTGTTTGGGTTGTCACCAGCACCAATGGTGTTCTGGTGTTCGCGTTCGATGTTGTCTGCCATGTTGAGGTTCAACCTTCTCAAATGTTCCAGACGTTCGTGTTCACGTCTTGCCCGAGAGTGTTTTCGTTCAAGAGCTCTGATGTCGTCAACGAAGGGAAGTAAGTAAGTTGGTCCTCTGCTTCTCAGGTTCATACACTGCTAAGTAGGTACCTGAAAACAAAGCAAACAAGGTAGAAGAGTAAGTAAAAACGAAAATAAATGCTTGATCTGAAAAGCTACAAAATCCATACTGTAGTAACTATCCCCAAATGGCAACGACTCCAAATTGATAATAGGGGTTTTGGGTCCTTGGGTTATCAATCAACCCATCGTTGTAGTATAGATGGGTTTTTGTCAATCCATAATGGGAAAGTACTAAGCAGTGAGAATATCTTGGATGCTTAAAAGTCAAGCTGATATTAAAAAGGGTTTGGGTGCTAAGAGTCCTAGGAGCAACGAAAGTAAAAATGTATAAAACAGAGAAATGCTTCAAACACTTTGGATGCAAAACAGAGCAAATGCAGGAAAGGTAAAAACGTGGTCGTTCCCGAGGACAAAGGGTAACTGACTTGGGTATCCATCCTGGGTTACCGAGGCACCTAACATACCTCAAACAATGAGCTGACCCCTAGACAGTAGCTCAACTAACAATCAATTCCAATGTCTTGGCAACCAATCTCAAGCAAGATAATCATAGAATCAACTGTCGTCATAGACAATGACTACCTAACATGCATTAACATCTACTACCCTTGCTAACTCGTTTCCCACGACTATTCACAGAGAAGGGGAAACGAGTCTCTGCAACTCAGGGGTTTTGATTTGTTTTGATAAGTGAGACATTATGTTAAGCATGGGATTAAAAACAAAGTAAATCATTGGATAAATGAAGTACCACTCCAAACATTTTCATTGTATATACTGTATCATGTTTCTTTTGTCTGTGGTTTTGATCCTTAGCTCTCCTTTGAATTTTTATTACATAAGGAACTATGTAATTTAGGTTTGGGGAAGGCTTAGGAAGTATCTAATGATGTTTCTTGTTTTCTTATTACAAATTTTGCATCCTTGAGTCTGCATGCATAGAAAAACCATACAAATTTGAAAATGTTTAAAAATTGTCTTAAATACAGAGTGTTCATGTAGTTTGCATTATCATTTTAGGATTGAGTCTAGTATTGTTTAATATAGGTTATTTGCATTTGCATAGGTTTTAGGATGTTTGAAACCTTGTAAATGTGTTGTTTTATTAAATAATCTCAATGCCCTGGTTATTAGTTGTCTAATGTATTCTAATTTAGTTGAACTAAGACTGAACCATGCTTCGTATGTGAAATTCCATGATCTTTTTTTTTTTTTTTCTGAAGCATGTTGTGATCTAAAGTTTATCTCTACTTATTTGAACTTGAATTTGACAATTAATCATCATGTTTATGCATTGGGTTTGAACTCATAGATACTATATACATACTTGGATTATCTTTCAACATTTTTCCATTCTTGTTGATCCAAGTAGATTCTCCACCTTAAACCTGCTTTCTTTCAAACCACACATCTATTACTGAGTGTAAGATCTTTTCTTGGAATGATCTTGGTAGAAAGTGGTAGGTTTGAGCTAACATGAATGAAATTTTATGTAGTTCTAGTTCACACTTTTTGATCTAGATAGGAATAGTTGATTCTAGGTATTTTGGATGATTGAAAAAAGGAATTGGTTATGAGTGTGTTAAAAATATGACATAAAATAGTATTAAAGCGCCCAATAGTTGTGCTAGGATTAGTTTTCAGGGGTTCGGGGATCGAAGAGGTACGATACGGTCTATTTTAGAAAATATAAATTATTTTAGGTTTTCCTAATGGGATTTGATTTTGGGGCTATATATATATAGGGGCTTTAGTTTATTATAAAGTTTGATACTTTGATCAGTAAAGAAATCTTAGAGCGCATGGTATTTGTCTCAATCGATTTCTCTTTTTTTTATAATCTAATTTCGCAGGGATGTTAAGAACAATTGGTATCCTAGCATAGTTGTGTAAATTGATGTCTAAGAAGGGTTCTCTTAAGTTTTATATCGCAAGATTCGATGGGAAGGAAAACTTTGGTCTATGGCATAGGCGAGGAAAGGATCTGCTAACACATCTAGGGATGAAGAAAGATTTATTGGATTCAAGACCGGAGAAGATCACATAGATGAATGGGACGAGATGCAGGACGAAGCTGTCTCGACGATTCATTTATTTCTATCAGACGACATAACACATCAAGTTATGGATCTCACAACTTGCAAATAGATGTGGGAAAAACTCTAGAAGACGTATATGTCGTGATCGTTGTCTAGTAAGCTATATCTCAAGCAAAAGTTGTATGGGCTGAAGATGCATTCATATGCGGATTTTGTGGCACATGTAATACCATCATCAATGATCTTTCACATGTAGATGTGAAGATTGAGGATAAAGATCAAGACATGATCCTGTTGTATTCTCTGCCTCCCCAATATGAAACGCTGGTCACAACTCTTACAATCGACAAACATACTATAAAGTTAGAGATAGTTGATGCGACGTTAATCTGTCACCATGAAAGATGACAACATACATGTTCAAGATATGGATTGTTGAAGTTGAAAACCAGACAAGGAAAAAGGTGAAGTATTTGAGATCATTTAATGGCACATAATATAATGATGGCGAATTCCATAAGTTATGTGAGGAAGGAGGCATTCAAAGGTACTTTACAGTGAGAAAAATGCCTAAAAAAACAAAGTCAGTGAGAGGATGAAAAGATCTATTGCTAAGAAGGCGAGGTGTTTGAGGTTTAGTGCAGGGTTACAAAAAAATTTTTGGGTAGAATCTGTAAATACAACGGTCTATCTAGTCAATAGATTGCCAAGGAGATCTTTTGAAGGAAAGGTTACTAAAGAGGTTTAGACCGGGAAAGATATTGATCTTTCAAACTTGAAGATATGTGGATGTCCAACTTTTATGCTTATTCCTAGTGATGAAAGATCTAAGCTGGATTCAAAATCCAAGAAGCACATCTTTATTGGTTTGATAAAGGTGTAAAATGTTTCAAGTTATGGGATCCTGAGGCAAGAAAAGGGATGATCAAACGAAATGTGGTTTTTGATGAGAAACTGATGCTGCAGCAAGCAAGATCATTACAACAAAAAGTGACCATTGAGACTGACAAAAAAAATAATTTAGATGCCACTGGAAGAATCAGCAGCAAATGGTGATGAGCATAAAGAAGAGGTCACAATTACAGAGGTGAGAACGGTTCCAGAAAGACCAAAGCGTGTGATCAAGCCTCCTGAAAGATACATGTTTGAAGACATTGTTAACTACGCTCTAGTAGTTGGCATAAATGATCCTTCTACTTACAACGAAGCTATAACTAGTTCGAAGAAGGAAGAATGGATTGGTGCTATGACTGAAGAATACATTGGCCATGTTCGTTTGCCAGTCGCTAGCGGCAGCGATTAACGACAGTGATTAGCTGCAACTGTTAGCAGTCGCTGGTTATGTTCGTTTGTCAGTCGCTAGCGGCAGCGATTAGCAGTCGGTGAATCTATTTTGAAACGCTAGAAAATTTGGCGGCTAAAATTTTTAATCGCTGGTCGCAGCGACTAATCGCAGCGATTAGTCGCTGGTCTAGCGACTGACAAACGAACACAATTTTAATCGCTGCCGCTAGCGACAGGCAAACGAACAGGGCCATTAGCTTGGAGAAGAATCAGACATGAGATCTTGTGCCTTTACTAAAAGACAAGAAGGCGATTGGTTACAAGTGGGTCTTCATGAGAAAATCAGGAGAGTCTGAAGAAGCTGTAAAGTTCAAAGCGAGGTTAGTAGCGAAATGATACTCACAAAGGAAAAGAGTTGATTATGACGAAATTTTCAGTCCTGTTGTTAGACACACTTCTATAAAATTGTGTTGTGTTTGGTAGCTAGCTGGAATTTTCATCTTGAACAAATGGATGCAAAAACAGCCTTTCTTAATGGAGATTCGGAGGAAAAAATCTATATGGTGCAATTAGAATGATCAGTGAAACTAGGTGAAGAGAAGCTTTTGTACAAACTTAAGAAGTCACTATACAGTTTGAAGCAAGCTCGTAGGCAATGTACAAATGTTTTGATTCACATATGATAGAGTAAGGCTACCAAAGGTGTGAGTATAATTGTTGTTTTTACACTAAGTCACTTTACAACAATTTTCCCATATTCTTGTTGTTGTATGTTGATGACATGCTTATTGCTGGAAACAATATGGAGAATATTGAACAATTAAAAGGGCTATTGGGAAGATAGTTTGAGGTGAAGGATCTAGGAGCTGCAAGGAAGATTCTTGGAATAGAGATTCGCCGAGATAGAAGCTCTAAGAGATTATGGCTTTCTCGAAAGAGTTACATTGAAAAGGTGATAGAAAGAGTTGACATGAAAACGACAAGATTGTGTCTACAACTTTGGCAATCCACTTCAGACTTTCAGCATCTCAATTCCCTAAGTCTGATGAAGAAATCAGAGATATGGCAAATGTTCTTTATGCTAGCGCAGTTGGTTGTTTCATGTATGCTATAGTGTGCACTAGACTAGATTAGGCACAAGCTATTAGTCAAGTAAGACAGTACATGTTTAATCCTGGAAGAGAACATTGGAACTCGGTGAAATGGATTCTCAGGTATTTGACAGGTAAAACTGACTATGGGCAAATTTTAGGAGGTCAAAAGTGTGGTTTAGTTGTTGGACATGTAGATTCGGATTATGCAGGTGATCTAGACAACAAAAGGTCTACTACATGATATGTTTATACTCTTGGAGGAGGTCCTATTTTTTGGAGATCTGTATTAGAATATGTTGTTGCAATATCTACCACTAAAGCTGAATACATGGTTATTAGAGAAGCAACTAAAGAGGTGTTATGGGTAAAAGGACATACAAAGGAGTTGGGTGTGGAGTAAGGTGATGTTCAGTTACACTGTGATAGTCAAAGCGCTTTATTTTTGGCGAAAAATCAGGTGCATCATGCTAGGACGAAGCACATAAATAAAAATAAAGTTTCACAAGATCAGAGAATTTTCAGCTTCAGGTGAAATTCTGTTAGAAAAGGTGCATATGCCGGAGAATGCAGCTGACATGTTAACCAAGCCAGTCACCAGAGAGAAGTTCAAGCATTGCTTGGACATATTCCAAGTCTTCTGCTGCTAAAAGAAGCAGGATGCTCCTGAAACTAGATAAGTGCGCAATTATGAATTTCTAGAGATTGATTTTATGTCAAGGTAAAAAAAAGACATAAAATAGTATTGAAAGGCCCAAAAAATTGACTAAAGGGATGACGTTCATAAAGAAAGAAACATCTCCTAGAATTTGTAAGAGAAAATATGAAAAAGGAAATGTGAACTAAGATGATTGTTTTGGGAAAAAAAAAAGGTAGAAGTAGGATCTTCCATTGGGTTTAGAAGTGGGAAACTATTAGCTTTTATGTTTCTGGGTAGATGTGATTCTATTCTTGCATGCATCTATTAGTTCTTACCTTTAACATTCTGCTAAAGATCATTCCTTTTTGAGTGATCTTTGTTCTGAACATGTTAACCATTGCATATAGGACGATCTTTGTCTCTTAACCAGTCCTTTAGCCAAATTAGTTCAATGAATGTACATAGCTTGATCCATGGTTTTTTCCTTAATGAATGTTAAAGAGATAAATGGATCTGAATGCATGTGTACGCTAGAACTGATCTAAATTGAGCTTTGTTGCGTATGGCTAAGATTTTCATGTAAGATGAAATTGGTTTGCATTATAGAAATATTAACTTGGAAAATGATGTGATCTAGTTTATTAGCACATTTTGGTATGAATTTTCTTTTTCCAAACTTCTTTTCCAAGCTATTGAATTACTTGATTGACGAAAAGCGGTGATTTAGTTTGGGGGAGTTGATATCTCTATATTTTAAGTGTTGTAAGTGTGCATTTATCATCACTTTTAGTTCCATATGTTATCAAAATGTTGCATCCATAGTCTTACTTAGCAACTTTGTATGTTTAGGATAGTTTAGCATTAGTATTGCATACATGTTGCATTTTGGAGATATTTTAGGTAGTTATGAAACTTTCGGAATATTATGGACAAGTTGAAGAAGGAGAAGTAATGACATGGAAATTTAACTTGGACGATAGCCAAGCCAAGCACACTCAAATCTTGGCCAAAACCTTCACTCGGAAAAGGAGCTTCTTTAGTAGTCGAGCCAAGACAAGCAAAGTTCAAGAAAGGTTCACACTCGGCCATATCACTTGGCTAATTGTTGATCCAAGACTTTCCAGTCGAACCAAAGTATTTCACTCGGACATAGCACTCAGTTCCAGCCCAAGCCAAGACCAATGCAACATTCAAACATGTCTTCAAGCGGTCATCAATGAAGCACCATCTACCCGAGCCAACATATCACACTCGTCCATAACACTCAGGTAATGGCCGAGCCAAGTATTTTCCCATTGAGTAAAAGAAATTACCACTAGGCCATTGAACTTGGTTTATGGCCGAGCTAAGCACCATCCGTCATCAGGACAAGACTGACTCGATCAATGAACTCGGTTTGTGGCCAAGCTAATCTCAGCTTGGTTTACTGACTCCACCAAAACCGAGCTAAGCTATATGAAATTTAATTGTTTGTCTTTTAGTGGTTTAGTATTTTCTCAAACCACTACATAAACCTTCAACTCACCCCCCCCCCATTTGTTGGGAAACCTTATTTTACCTTAGTTTTATGTTTTTTTCTCTGTTTTTAGTGTTCTTCGTGTTCTTGGATCTTTGAATCAATATCTTCCAATATAATTAGTTTTTTCTTTTAATCCTTGTTTCTAGTTTTTAATCTCTATCTTAGCTTCATGAATATCTGGTGCATGTGATTTTCTGGGTTTTATCATCAAATTATGGGTTTGTGTTCTTGAGTGTTCTTCAGAGTTTTTTCATTTCATTTGGGTTTGTGTTCTTGAGTGTTCTTCACATCAATTTAAATATGTTTCTAAGCATTTCCACACCCAGAAAGTGTTCGATGAAATGTCTGAACCAACTAATTTAAGAGATTTGCATTCCTTTCCCAAGAGATTGGTTGTTTAGGGTGCTTGTTGGTTTTAATAGATTGTTTTTTCATGCCTTCTAGGTAGTGTTTCTTTAACGAGAGTTAGGTCTTGATATTGCTTAGTTTGAGATCATTTGTCAAGAAATTGAATCTCATTGTTTGTGAATCTATTGTCTAGGGATTAGCTCATAATTGATGTATGTTGAGCATCTAGGTAGGTTTAGAAAGATCACTGATCAATTACCTCCATCATCAGTTTAAAAATTTATTATAACTTGGATTTTAGAAAGTGAATGGTAAATAAATTTATTATAACCTGGATTTTAGAAAGTTAATGAACATTTGTTATTGATCATAGTCTGGTGTTAATTTGATTAATACTGGCTTATGATCTGAACATAATCATTTAACGAATCTACAATGAAACCATTTTTAATATCTCGTTTACATAATTGCTTGTGAGATTATGGTCATCGGATGTAATTAATGAATGAATAGTCAGATTACTGTTAAAAGATAATATGAGAATTTAGTTTCCCATGTTAGAAAATCGGTCATTAATTAGCAGCTGAACACCCTCAGTTTTTGCCCCGAGATGAGGAATCCTTGTACCACCATTCCCATGTTTCTGTCTGTTCAATGTTCTTGCCCATCTTTTTACATTGTTATACTTTATGATTTTTATATCAATAAAAAAAATTAGACATCCAATGCCTTTAAGTTTCTCCTACTTCATAAATCATTTCCTAAACAACTCATAAACACTCAACCTCTCCCATGTGCTCTCACATGCATTTCAATAAATCACCATACAATTAATTATTTTTCTTCTTAAGAATTATTACATAATAAAAATCAAAACACTCACTTTTAATTTCATATTGTGGATTCACTAGCTATGGATCTTTGCAAAAGTAGAGCAACGACCACTATTACTCTCTCATGTCTCCTCTTTTTTTCTTCAATATACACAATCTCCACCGCAAAATCAGCCACGAACATTCTCTTGTACAAACTCTTTCTTTGCGTCACCATCATTCTTGCTGCCGCTTTCTCTCTTATGATACTTGTCACGGCGGCTCGAGCTACCATGGTTGCCTGGATTACAATTCTCGTCCTGTTGGCCTTCTCGGGCACACGACGTCGTGTTCTAGCGCGGCGTGGGAAGACCATTACGGTGGATGTAGCGATGTGCTTGTTTAGGGTTCTTATTAGAGAGACAGATCCTCGCGGTTTGTAACAAAGGAGTGGCTCGTTATTAAAAAGTATTTTACTATATATACACACCACTTTTGTATATAACAAAAAAATGTATTCTTGATCTTCTCGTCTTGCTTATATATGTTCGTAATAAGTTAGTCCATCATATATGACAAAAATATTCATTGAATGCATCTATACAAGGCGGCTAGGATTTCGATCTCAAGTCAAAAACGATTAACTCTAGGAAAATAAACAACGATAAGTTGTCTTATAGTCGAAAGTTGTTTTCAGGGAATTCAATGATATTTTTGTTAATTGAAATCTCCATCCTTATCGAGAGGGAGCCAAGAGAGATGCTCGTTGTTGATGTGTTTTCTTCTATTTCTTCTTGAGAAAGCCCAGACGTGAATAGGTTAGTTTTTGACAGACTGATTGCTAACCCTGAAATTTCCTCAAAATGTTTGAGAATTTTAAGAACTTCCTGAACTGAGTTTAATGATCCCTCGATGAAGATTAGGAGATCATATGCGAAACAAAGATGCGTTAAATTTGTAGATTGGCATTTAGGGTGATAATTGAAATCTCCATCCTCAGCTCCTTTATTGAGAAGTTTTGAGAGAGTCTTCATGGCTAGCACGAAGAGGTGGGCTAGAGGGTCCCCTTGCCGTATGCCTATGCAACTTTGCAAATACCCATTAGTTGTTCCATTGTAGGCTACCGAGAAGGACGAAGTAGAGATGCATGGAGTGAGCCATCGTAAATATTCTTCTGGAACATCTATTGCTCGGAGAACAACATTTATTCTTGATCGAAAATTCAAAATCTTCAATGTCCAAACATGGAATTGAGATGATATTCTTGTTTATGGTAGGGACATAGAAGCAATTCTTAAGGTCTAAGACCATGCATGAAGGTAAGGATTATTTATATGTTCCTATAGCTAATGCATCAACTTTTGCCCCATTAGCCAAACGAAGTTCAACAAGTTCTTGCACATTAACGCAAGTGTGGATATCACAACCGGTATCTAATACCCATAACGTAGATTTAGAAGTAGTAACATTTTCTTTTATAACATAGATATACGAAGAAAAAACATCAAATGTTTTCTTCCTTCCCAGATCTCCAAAAGAATTAAGGAAGTTTGATTCATTCAATTTGTCCTTCTCAAGAACATATTGCAATGAATAGGAATTGTAAGAATTTGACATAACTCTCAAAAAGAAAAGAAAAAGCAAAGTAAAAATTAATATGATGTTCATAAATTCTGAGCATTCTTACGTTTAAGAAACCTTCCACTAAACTCAAAAATTCATCCACAAGAGTTTAGTGATCCAAGATCCATATTTCACTAGAATCTAAGTGAGCTTTGGCTCCACCCATGATTGTGTAGCTATTTAGATAAGCAACACCATTGCTAATTATATCCAATATAATTCTTGGTTGTGGATGACATCTTATGTCTTATCCAACCCTATGTCTCTAAACCCAAAACTGTTTTTATAGCCTAGTCAAGTAATCTCGTTTCACATAGTAACAATTACTTCTCAAATAATCAAACCATCATGGATCGTTACTTTGGCAGACCCGCTACACAATGATTAAAGTTTTGATTATCACTACTTGTATCACTTTAAAACAATTGTAGACCGCTGCTAATTAGAACATCACCCAAATTTATGTTCTAAACCAAACCTCACATGTTTTACAACTTCTACTTCTTTCTAATTAATTCCGTTATAAACATGGGCCCACATACATCTGGACCGAAAACGGTATGTTACTACTTACGAGATCAAATCTCAAAAGGAACCGTCACGACGAACTATTCGTCTTTACCTCTTTTCTCTTTAGAGTTTTCGTTAACTTTTTCCTCGCCCTTAACCTTACATACCTCTCGTATATATACGTGTTAATGTTAACAACATCAACGTAATGGGCCAAGCCCATTTTTATAAATATGATTCTTCATCACACATGTAAAGTCACGTGATTAACATGTAATTAATATTTATTCTTTTAATTAAATAGTAAATTTATTATATGTATATAACATATAATTAATAATACAATTAAACCCCAAGAAATTTCATAATCCAATTCGTTTAGGTGTGTCACCTTATAATATTGGCAATTGACTCACAGACCATAGATTATAAGCGGTATCTAGCAAAACATTATAACCATGCACCTAATATTATGTGATTGTCAAATCTTGACACTACAACTTTATCTAGATCCTGGATCAAGGAGTTTAAAAGATTCAAGAAAAGGGTGAATACATAGTTCGTAGCGGTTTAATGGACCGGTCCAAGCAAACTGATATGAAGACTTGAAGATTTCAGAGACAGGGACCGGTTTGATGGACCGTTTGTCCAAACCAGTCCTCATGTTTTTGTAATTATAGGGTCCAATATCGGTTTGTTGTACCGGTCAGGGCCAAACTGGTACCGGCCCAAAAATTCATCACTTTTGTAAACATTTGAATCTTTGTTTATCTTGAAGTTTGGTCTTTGTTTTGATTGTGAATCTTCTTCTATTTTCTGTTTCTAATCATGATTTTACACATTTTCATCATTAGAACTTGTGTTTTATCTATGATTAATGAGTAGTTCATTCCTAAGCAAATGGGTTAGGGTAGATTATGGTGATTAGATGATTGAATATGATGTTTGGGAGTTGAATAGCTTAAATCTTCATTTAATAGGTGTGGTTAATGCTAGATTTGACTTGTCCACTCAAGTTTAGATCATAGGATGAATGGTGCACGAAAGGTGTTTGATAAAATTCTTAAACAAACTATTGTTTTCTAAAGGACACTATCCAAAAGATTGTTTTTAGTTAGTTTAGTGGTTTATCATGAATTAGATCTTATTGCCTCTAGATTGTGTAATTATCCAAGAGATGATTTTAGTTGCATGATTAAGAAGGGATTAATGTGATGATAGTGGATTAGTCTAAATAAAGGAATTCTAGACCAATGATTAGCACTGGAATGTGAGTATTAACATCATAGAACTTCATTTCATCATCCGAGTCAATTGCCTTTGCTCATTTGCTTAGTCTTTTATCTTGATTTACATTTCAATTTTCTGTTGACTTTTCTTAATACTGTTGATTTTTCATTGCTTCGACTTTTACTTGACTTTTATGTTTAATGCTTAATTTAGAATGTTTATTTTGAGTAAAAAATATAGGTTACTGGGCCGACCCGCTGTGTCCCAAACATTAATGTGAAAAAATAAAATAAAAAAGAAATAAAAATCTATTATGGCTTAGACTGAATGAGATTCTTGTAGGTTTTAGTCTCTTAATTGTTCTGATTTGTATTGATTCTTAAATGCTACAATGACATGAGTAGGTTTGATATACTTGATTAGACATTGAATTGAATAAATTCATGTTTATTAGTTTATCGCCGGAAACATATTCTCTTTTTCTGAAGGCCATTGTGGACGCTTTTTGGTACCATCTCCTCCTCCTCCTCTTCTTTTTGTGGTTTTAAGTGGGTAATGGACGCAGTTGTGCCACCGTTACTTTGAATTTCACCATCGGATCATCGAAATTCGCTCCGGTGAGGTTTGCATCTTCGTCGACGACGGATGAGTTGAAGAGTTCTCCTTCAACTCTAGGGCTCCTATAGTTTTCCTTCTGTTGGGCTCGTGCCTAACTTGAGCCTTAGAAAACCGAGTCCATTTCTTTTTTATACGAGTAATTGTGGGTTTGCGTTTTTTTGTGCTAATTTTTTTTGGTCAACCACACATTTGTTATTATGAAAAAATTCCTTGATTGGTATATCCATCAAGAGGATAGTACCCAACAAATATTCATTGATTGAGCTGATTTTGTATGGGGTAAATTCTGGATGTTATACTTATTTTATTAATATTAGAACCATATAAAAAATAGAAAATCACATAAAAATAACCATGAGAATACAATTTTCCAACACTTTTAACCTTTATCTAAAAACACTAACACTTCAAACAACAAAAATATAAAATGTATCTTTAATAATCTTGAATTCAATTTCTGACTTACACATCATTTTTTGGATTAATGGAAATATTAACTCCACTTTAAATTAGTTAGAATAATTAATATGATTTGACTTTACATTTAATGCTACTAATTTACTAATTAAAAAATAAATAAAAAACACAAACATATGCGTTTAGAATGAAACAAGTTTTTTGTCAAGTTTTTGTATTAGAATAAAAAAACAAACCAAAATCGGGTACAATAAGTCCCACCAAAAGAAAAATAAAATCTCATATTAGGCAGATGCTCTCAAACAGAGAAGAACTAACTACTCTGAAATGGAGTTTAAAAATAATTCCTAAATAAGTATAACATCCATAATTACCTTTCTAGAATTATTACCTTTCTAGATCGACATAAACGACCTCTAATTTCCTAATAAACCTATCTAGAATCGTTGCAGGAATTGAACACCAGAGACGTGCCCACATAAGTTTGTTCCTCCCTATCTAAGTACAATAAGTTGATAATATTAAAAGCACCTAACATAAAAACATAACACACAAAAGAAGACAGACCCACATATTTCTATAAACAAAATAGGAACTTGGGCTGCACCAGAAAGAAGATGGGCTTCTTAAGATTGAAAAAGGCCCAACACTGAAGAACCCCTAGATCTTCTTGTAGAATCACTCCTGCTGCCAGCCACCATCCAAGCCTCCGACCGAAGAAGTCTAGCGAGTCGAAGCCACATCCATCCTAGAAAATCTACCGCATGAGAGAATCGCCAAGGCAGACTGAGCTCTATTTAATGAAGAGCATACTGAATGAAAACCGCCGATAGCCATCTAGGACAAGAATTCCAGCCATCACTATTCCAACCATGTTGTAGAAACCAAGCATTCCCAACAGTAACATTTTAGCCGGGAAATAGTCGGAGAAATTTCCGACCATGCTCCGACGAGAGTAACATTTATTCCATTATTCAATTAAAGCTCGATTAATCGTGATAATGGTTGAAAATTTGTCTAGAAACGATGACAAAATTCTGACTAAAGTGAAACAGCTGAATAATGGAATGAATGTTACTCTCGTCGGAGCATGGTCGGAAATTTCTCTGACTATTCCTGGTGGTTTTAATTAAACTTAGGAGTGTTATGGTCCCGCTTGAGCCTTTCTCTTCGTGATAAGAATGTTTTCTCTCTGATGGTTAATCTATCGCTTCTATGATCGAGTGCGTATCATGATCCTCCAGCTATTTTGGCAAAGGTTCTTGATCGAAACGGTCATTGGCTCCGCATTCTGTGCAAGTCGTCCCTTTGAGGATAATGGACGTCAGTTTCTTCACTAGCTTCCTCGTTTTCCGATCTTGGAACATTTTTCAACCCATCATCTTCATTTTCTCCAAGAATATGTCTTGTAACAGTACATGTTGAAGATGCATGGTGAAAGGTCCATGATAGTATCGAGCACATCCGTATATAGTGATCTGATCTTGTGAATGGCTAGATGTGGTCCGTGGACGGTTCAATGCTTTGACATGTTCTTGATGTAGAGGGTCGGGGATGCGTTTTGGTAGAAAACGGACGTTGTTCCTGCGAGTGAAATTGGTTTGCTCTGGGTTGGGAAGTAGAACGGTGGCTTTCGTTCCATCGTCATTAGCGAATTGATAAAAAAATTTGTACCCAGATCCTTGTCTCTCTTTCCCCACTAAATTACGCATCTTGTTGAGATATTGGATTTTCATAAATTTGGGTGTAGTGTTCACATGTGGGAGCTCAATGTTGGAAGCTTTTAGGATCAAGGTGATCCATCCACAATGTTCAATTTAAGAGTCGCACGCTTACGAGTCCATCTCAAAATCTTAATCACCAACAAGTACTCCAAAAAAAAGCTTCACCATACTTGGTTTGTAGATCCCGGAAAGAGGTCAACATTATTTGATTCAACACGAATAATAGGGGCAATTCCCAACCTCATGAACTGGATTTCACCATCCAAAATAGAACCTCCTTCGGGTCTTGAAAAGAATGAATGAGTGAGGATTTTTGAACATATCTTATTGTGGGATAACGAAGGTTGGTGCCTTTGGTTTTACCCGCTAAGAATGTTTCTGAACCAGTATATCTCCATATAAGTTTGGTTTCGCCTACTACTGCTTCAAAATTGTCACACCTTCGATTGTGAAACCATAAATCTCTTCCACTTGATTAAAAGTCACTCAGTGAATTGTCCCGTCCAATCCTTTGAATCAATTTGGCCCCTACCGTCTACTTGTGCTTTCTTGCGATCATAGTAGATGATTCTCGATGTTGCCAAGAACATGCATGCGGGTTCTCTGTAAAACTCGAAACACATGTTCAGCACACTACCAATGCCCATTCCATTTAGATTTGTCTCGACCTCATCATAGATTCCTAGCGTCTTCAGAGTATCTGAATCTAAAAATATGTATTCGACAAAAGTTTTCTCCATGAAAGCCTCATACTACTCTCGCTCAGAAGATCTCCTTGAAGGATTTCTATCTAGGGGATTTTAGAGGGGCGAGGAGGAGGAATTGATTGTTGCATTGATGCCGGCGTAGCAACATTGGTCTCGCTATCCATGGCTCTTCGACTAGTTCATGATTTCCGACCGTTTGGTTTGTTTATTGTCACTCTACCTCGACTTATTACATTTTCTCCCCTTCCTTTCTTGGCCTTAGTGTTCACTTTTGTAATTCTTTTTCCCTTTTCTTCCCATGTAGCTTTCTTACGCGACATTGATTTTGGTTCTACAAAATAAGAGATTAACAAAAATTGTTTATAATCATTCAAACTCAACCAAATCAAAAGAAAGAATGAAAAAATTTGCATAAGAAGAATTCCACACAACCATCAATGTTAAAACTACAAGATTCAATCAAATCATTAGTGATATGTGCTAACGGTCAATGAATTCTCTCTTAAATAAACTTCAAATTCAAAGTATTAATTTCTCAAGATCTCCACAAGTGTTAAAGCGAAAAATCAAATATTAACATTATTTTGAGAATTGACAAAAATTCAATTCACAATTCTAGTTAGAATTTGCTATTAAACCTAAACACATTCTTAAGAATCAATAGAAAGCACAATCTAACAATTCCCCCAAACTTTTCCCTAATTTGCTGAAGAATCCTAATTCTCAAAATTTAGCAAACTCAATTAATTGAGGCTCAATTTCTCAAGAAAATAACAATGTACCTAAAACCCAATGATTTTCTAAGGCTAAGAGACAATAATGAACCCTAAAATTTGAGAAAAATCGATTTTCAAATTTGGGTGAATATTGACTTGCGAAAATCAAGTGTTGTAGAGTCATATCTTGGATTAAATGATGGGAATGCATCAGAAATTAATCTTTTGACCAAAAAAAAAAAAAAATAATCTATGTAGCCTTAAAAATCCGAAATATAACAAGAAAAAGCTTCAAATTCGATTGAAATGAGTTAGAAATCAAGATTTTTGTGAAACCTTGATGAACTTGTTGAGAAGGAAGAAGAGTAAGAAGGGTATAAAAACCGGGTTTAATTGTTTCAAATCAGGTAAAACCGGTTTATTATCGGTTTAAATCGCGAATTTTCAAAAAATTACTAGGTACCGGTTTGTACAAACTGATACGTTAAACTTATATGAATGTCAAAAAAAAAAATTCTCGAGCATACCAGTTTGACCAAACCAGTCCATAAAACTGATATTAGCCCCTGAAATTGCATATTTTGAGGATCGTTTTGGGCAAACCGGTCCATCAAACCGACACAGATACCTAGTTTTTGATTTCTGAGCATACCAGTTTGACCAAACCGGTCCACTTAACCGATATTTTTCCCTGGAAATTGCATTTTTGAGGATCGGTTAGGCTTGATCGTTGACTAAACCGATAAGGCTCAAATTCTTCTTCAAAATACACTAAATCTGCACAAATCAACACTCAAACATCCCCAAAAGCTAGTAAACCCAAATTCATGCCAAAAGAAACTTAAAAACTAAAAAAAGACTTAAATTTAAAGGATATTTACAAAGGATACCATGAAATTCCATTCCAAGTGGGCTTGTTTTAATTCACTTATCTTGACTTCCTTTTAAGTTCTATAGACCCTGAGACGGTTCCCCAAGGAGAACCTAGGTCCCTTCTGAAATGACTCTATTGGCTAAATAAGGTTTGATCATATGCCCATTCACTGTGAACTTATCTCCAGCCTTTGTAATCAAAGTGACCGCTCCATAAGGTAAGACTTCCATGATTGTGAAAGGACCAGACCATCTTGACTTCAAAGTTCCTGGAAATAGCTTCAGTCTTGAGTTGAATAGTAACACTTGATCATCAACTTTGAATTCATCAACTTCAAAGTTCCTCGAAATAGCTTGAGTCTTGACTTGAGTTATTTCCTTTTAATCTTTGGAACTTTCATAAGCTTCAAGTCTGATTTCCGCAAGTTCATGCACATTCATTTATCTTTTTTCTTGAGCGGTTTTGATGTCGAAATTCATAAGTTTGGTTGCCTAAATTGCCTTGTACTCAACTTCCACCGGCAAGTGGCATGCCTTCCCATAGAGCAGCTAGAAAGGAGAACGTCATATTGGAATCTTGAAAGCTGCCATATAGGCCCAAAGTGTACCATCAAGTTTGGTTGGCCAATCTCTACTTGAAGTTCCTACAACCTTTGCCATAATATCTTTGATTTGCCTGTTGGAGACTTCAAATTGTCCACTACTTAGGGGATGATAAGGTGTTTCCACATTGTGTTTCACTCCATGCTTCTTCAACATGTTCTCAAACAGTTTGCTGATGAAATAAGATCCCCTATTACTTTTGACTACCTTTGGAATTCTAAATATGTGGAAAATTACATTCTTGAACAACTTTAGAACTACTTTTGCATCGTTGGTTGGACATGAAATTTCTTTAACCCATTTGGAGACATAATCAACAACTACCAGAATATAGCTGTTTCCAAATGATGGAAGGTTGAAAGGACCCATGAAATCAATACCCCAAATATCAACTTCCAGAATTGGATTATGAGGTATTTCATTCCTCCTTCCAACGCTTCCGGCCCTTTGACAACGATCACACTTAGAAATGAAACTGAGTGTGTCTTTGAACATGGTTGGCCATCAAAGACCATACACGGAAAAATCATCCATGAATACCTTAACCATCTCCTCAATTAACGAGGGTTATTCAATATTGTTTTTTTAAGGAATCTGATGTATTTTAAAACCCTGCTTAAATCCCATGTTATTGAATTGTGTAGTTAACAAAATACAATAAAACACACTGTTATTAAATTATTATTTAACTAATGTAATTTAAAGTACGTTAAAATCCTTCGTTATTCAATATCCCATCGATTTCCAGGTATTCTGGTTTTAATAGATTTAAATGTATTCTTTTATCAAAAACTCAAGAGAAAGTTTACGAGACTTTTATCTCTGTTTTCAATGTACATTTTAACACGTTTCTTCTTCTTCTCCATACTCTCTTCTACTTTCTTTGGAAGTCACTATGTTAAAAATTGTCTGTCTTTGGAAATCATGGAATTGATATGCTCTCTTTGCTTTGAGATTTCAGCTATAATTGATCCGAACCCCACTTAAGAAGGTTAGATTCTTCATCCTTTTTATTTAGTACGGTGTCTTCAAATCAACAACCTTTCTCGCATTAGCTTTCTCTTTGTTGTGTAAGTGATTATGGTGTTCAATGGCTTTCCTATGTTTTCTACGATTTCGATTTTGCTATTCTTTGCTTCAGAGATTTTAACCTAATCCATTTTTAATTTGGTGTTCATTAGTTGGTGATAAACAAAGATTTGCTAATCTATTGTCGAGCAAATACCTAAGTTTAATTATGTCATTAAGTACTTAA
>OVBE01006363.1:0-20012 GCA_900406425.1 Iberis pinnata | reverse complement strand
CAATGAAATGCCCCCATCACAGATTCAGCAAAGCTTCCCTACTCAGCACCCTCTACCAAGGTGCTTTGCCCAAGATTAGGATGTTGCTAGATACAACAAGCAATGGGAACTTCCTCAACAAAAGTGTGGATGAAGGATGGGAGTTAGTAGAAAACCTTGCCCAGTCAGATGGGATCTATAATAAGGACTATTACTGAACACCTCGAGGTTGGTCTACTTCTGATGATAGCACAAAGAAGGAGATCAAAGCACTAAATGAGAAGTTGGAGAGGTTACTCTTGGGTCAACAACATCAAGTTCACTTCATCTTTGATGAAGAACAACTTCAGATACAAGCTGGAGAGGTTACCCAGCAAGAGGAAATGTGCTATGTGTAGAACCAAGTTGGTTACAACAAAGGGTATTCAACTACTCCAATAACCCTGGTCTTTCTTACTGAAGAAAAAACGTTGCTAACCCACAAGACCAAGTGTATCCGACACTACCTCAGAAGGATCTTCAACCCTTCATCGACTATGCTCAAAAACATGTTTTCCTTCCAAATCCACAACAACGGGGTCGCTCTAATCAACAGCAGGTCCCTGTTCCTCCTACTACACTACCTCCTACTACATCTTCAACCATTGAAGCAATGCTACAACAACTTCTTCACGGTCAGGCCACTAGTGTTATGGAGACATCAAAAAATTTTGGCGAACTTCGAAATAGGTTGGACTCTTCTTTCAATGACATATATGCAAAGACTGAAGCACTTACCTCCAGAGTCACTTCACTCGAAAGCAAGACTACCTCCACCTCTACTTCTTCATCTGGTACACTGCAATGCAAGTCTACTTCACAACACCATGATGTTGCTCATGTGAAAGCAATCACCCTACGAAGTGGGAAGGAGTTACCACCACGACATAATGTTCTTATCACTGAGGATAGTGTTGATCTAGTTGGGGGGGGATCGTGTTTAAAAGAAGCTGAAGAAGAAGAACCTGCAATAATTGATTCTCAGAAGCCATTGCAACCACCATCAGTTGTGATCATCAAACCACCTCCTGCTGAACAACCATCTGTAATGCAAAAGAAGGATACACCCTTCATTCCACCACCATACGTTCCAAGGTTGCCTTTCCCTTCTAGATTAAAGAAAGAAATCATGGCAAAGTACAAAAGCGTTTTTGAGAAATATATGAAAGACACTGAAATCAAAGTGCTTCTTCATGACGCAATCACTTTGATGCCTCCATACAAGAAGTTCCTGAAGGACGCTATCACCAAGGGAGNATGGCAAAGTACAAAAGCGTTTTTGAGAAATATATGAAAGACACTGAAATCAAAGTGCTTCTTCATGACGCAATCACTTTGATGCCTCCATACAAGAAGTTCCTGAAGGACGCTATCACCAAGGGAGGAAAAGAGATTCAGGGAATGGTAGTTCTAAGTGAAGAATGCAGTGCGATCATCATAAGGACCTCAATCCCAAAGAAGCTAGCAGATTCAGGATCATTTACCTTACCTAGTTCACTAGGTCATTTGTCCTTCGACAAATGCTTATGTGACCTAGAAGCTTCAATAAGTCTTATGCCTCTATCGGTTGTAAGGAAGTTAGTCTTCAACAATTTCAAACCCTACAATATATCTCTGGTACTTGCAGACTGACCAGTGCGAATTCCACATGGAATCCTTGAAGATCTACCTGTACGGCTTAGAGTTGCTGAAATCCTAACTGACTTCGTGGTTTTAGACATGAGTGAGGAACCCAGAGATCCTCTGATTTTAGGCATGCCATTCTTGGCTACTGCTGGAGCTGTTATTGTTGTTATGAAAGGAAAAATCCAGCTCAATATGGGTAAGGAGCTGAAAATGACCTTCGACATTCAAGAATTCATGAAGAAACCTTCTGTTGAAGGAGATATTTTATACATGGAAGAGATAGATCAACTTGTTGATGAGTTCTTTGAAGAGATTAACCAGGAAGATCACCTCCAAATCACATTGACCAGGAATGGAGATAAAGGGGATCTACGTGGTGAAAGTCTGGGATACGAGATAATACTAGATTCACATATACCACTGGAGCCAGAAGAACCATTCGAAGATATCCGAGGTTCAGAAAGACAAGTCTT
This sequence comes from Iberis pinnata, assembly GCA_900406425.1. NCBI lineage: Eukaryota > Viridiplantae > Streptophyta > Magnoliopsida > Brassicales > Brassicaceae > Iberis > Iberis pinnata. The sequence continues at coordinate 17,895 of OVBE01006363.1, read as the reverse complement.
CTCAGCTGCTGAAGAGATTGGACTCAAGGAGAAACCAAGTCAAAAACCTGTCCAAGCACAAATAGACTCTGCAATATCTGAAGACTAGTCTGAACTCAAGGCGCCATCGGTAGAGCTGAAACCACTTCCCAAGGGGATAAGGTACGCCTTTCTTGGACCTAACTCCACATATCCAGTCAGAGTGAATGATGGACTTAGTAATGATGAATTAAACATGCTATTGACTAGATTGAGGACATTAAGGAGAGCTATAGGATATTCATTGGATGATTTTAAGGGAATATCACCCAACCTATGCACCCATAGAATTAATCTTGAAAATGAATCATATTCTAGCATTGAACCCCAAAGAAGGCTAAATCCTAACTTAAAAGAAGTAGTGAAAAAGGAAATACGTAACCTGTTAGATGTTGGTGTTATCTACCATATCTCAGATAGTACTTGAATTTCACCCGTTCAGTGTGTCCCGAAAAAGGGAGGAATTACTATGATTAAAAACGATAAAGATGAGCTAATACCAACCCGAACAATCACTGGACATAGGATGTGCATTGACTACAGAAAGTTGAATACAACATCTAGAAATATCATTTCCCACTACCCTACATTGACCAAATGTTATAACGCCTAGCCAACCATCCCTATTACTATTTCCTTGATGGTTATAGTGGATTTTTCCAAATCCATATTCACCCTCAAGATTAGGAAAAAACCATATTCACATGCCCTTATGGTACTTTTGCATAAAAAAGGATGTTGTTTGGCTTTTGCAATGCATCTGCTACCTTTCAGAGGTGTATGACTTCAATTATCTTGGATTTAATCGAGGAGGTAATTGAGATGTTCATGGATGACTTCTCCGTGTACGGCTCTTCTTTCTCCTCCTGTTTGTTAAATCTGTGCAGAGTTCTCACCAGGTGCGAAGAGACAAACCTAGTTCTGAACTAGGAAAAGTGTCATTTCATGGTAAGGGAGGGAATAGTGTTAGGGCATAAGATCTCAGAGAAGGGTATAGAGGTGGACAAAGCTAAAATAGATGTAATGGTGCAGTTGCAACCGCCAAAGACAGTGAAGGATATTAGAAACTTCCTTGGTCATGCGGGTTTCTACAGAAGGTTTATCAAGGATATTTCAAAGATAGCTAGACCTTTAACAAGACTTTTATGTAAGAATGATGAGTTTAACTTCGACATAGAATGTTTGGAAACCGTCCACTGCATCAAGGAAGCCTTGATAACTGCACCAAAAGTTCAAGCTCCAAACTGGGACTATCCATTCAAAATCATGTGCGACGCTTCAGACTATGCAGTTGGAGCTGTCTTGGGGCAGAAGATTGATAAAAAGGTGCACGTCATCTATTATGCTAGCGGGACCATGGATGATGCTCATGCAAAGTATGCCACAACAGAGAAGGAGTTGCTAGCAATAGTCTTCGCATTTGAAAAATTCATAAGCTACTTGGTTGGTTCGAAGGTAATAGTTTATACTGATCATGTTGCACTAAGGCATATCTATGCGAAGAAGGACACCAAGCCGAGACTGTTGAGATGGATTCTCTTATTGAAAGAGTTTAACATGGAGATAATGGATAAGAAAGGTATTGAAAATGGAGTGGCAAATCACTTGTTAAGAATGAGGATTGAAGACTCAGTTCCAATTGATGACTCTATGCCTAAAGAGCTACTCATGCTAATCCATACATGTTCAATTTTGGAAGGTGAAGTAGTGACCATAAAAGCAGGACCATGGTATGCAGACTTAGTTAACTACAAGGTCTGTGGAACTGTCCCTAAAGATTTTGACGAACATAGAAAGAGGAAGTTCTTGAGTGATGTAAATCACTACTACTAGGATGACCCTTTTCTTTACAAAAGGGGTCCGGACGGATTATTCAGAAGGTGTGTAGCTGAAGATGAAGTGAAAGGAATTCTGGAACATTGTCATGGTTCCTCTTATGGAGGTCACTTTGCAACATTTAAGACTGTTCAGAAAATCATGCAGGCAGGTCTGTGGTGGCCAACACTGTTCAAAGACACCCATGGTTTCATCTCTATGTGCGACCCATGTCAAAGAGCAGGAAACATTGGGAAAAGAAATGAGATTCCCCAGAATCTAATATTAGAACTTGAAGTGTTCGACGTTTGGGGAATTGACTTCATGGGACCATTCAACCCCTCCCCTATCTTTTGGTAATAGCTATATTTTAGTAGTTATCAACTATGCCTCCAAATGGGTAGAAGGAATTGCTAGTCCAACCAACGATGCGAAGGTGGTTCTAAGGCTTTTCAAAAACATAAGTTTCCGAAGATTTGGGGTGCCAAGAGTAGTAATCAGTGATGGAGGTTCTTACTTCATAAACAAGGTCTTCGAAAGTCTGGTGAAGAGGTATGGAGTGAAGAATAAGCTGGCAACACCTTATCATCCACAAACGAGTGGACAAGTTGAAGTATCAAATAGGTTGATCAGGGCAATTTTAGTAAAGGTTGTTGGAACCTCTAGGAGATATTGGTCAGTAAGGCTGGATGATGCACTATGGGCATACATGACAGCCTTTAAGACGCCAATAGGACGAACACTATTTCAGCTGCTCTATGGGAAGGCATGCCACTTGCTAGTTGAAGTAGAGTATAAGGCTCTTTGGGCAACTAAACTCCTAAACTTTGATCTCAAAATGGCTCAAGAGAAAAGGGAAATAGACTTGCATGAACTGTAGGAGGTCAGACTCAATGCTTATGAGAGTTCCAAAATATACAAGGAGAGGACCAAGACGTTCCATGACAAAAAGATTCTAGTGAAAGAAATCGATGATGGAGACCAGATCCTCTTGTTCAACTCAAGGATAAAGCTGTTTCCAGGAAAGCTCAAATCCATGTGGTCCGAGCCATTCTCTGTTAAAGAAGTTCTACCATATGGAGCTATTACTTTGATTGGAAAAAATGGGAATGAATTTATAGTGAATGGACAATGAGTGAAACCATACTTGGCATATAGAGCATTCCCAGAAGAGACATTGGTTCTCCTTGGGGAACCATCTCAGGGGGCACTGATCTTAAAAACAAGGAGTCAAGCTTAGTGACTATAAACAAGCTCACTTGGGAGGAAATCTCATGTCTATCTTTGTATATATGCCCTTTCAACAGTTTATCTTTCAGTGCTTCATCTGATGCGTTTTAGTTTTAAATTGGTTTTTGGTGTTTCAGGTACTTAGGAAACGTGCTTGGAGAAATGGTCCGATCGAGCCACGTAAAGGCATGGATCAATCCAACATCAATTTGTCCGCTCAAACCAAGTGGTCAAAGAAGCTCAAGCCACTTTCTCGACCGAGATCGATCCATCAGGCCCGAACAATCCAACATCAAGGTTCGATCGATGCACAATGAAACTCGGATCAAGCCACGTAAAATAATGGGATCGATCCAACATCAAGCCGCGAGATCAAGCCAGTGGGAGGCGCTACACCCAGGCGTCACTGATGCGAGCAACATAATGTCTAATCCAACCTTTCCAAGGTACCCAATCATTTCCCTTACACATCCACCACCCCATCACACCAATGTTTCCAATTTAACCCTCCTCCATAAATCTCCACTTCAATTCTCTTCCACAACTACTACTTTACTCCTCAACCACAAACACCCACAACTCCTCTCAACCATAACAATTCAAGTCATCCCCTCTATTTAAGGGAGTATCTTCATCTATCTTTCATCATAACTCTAATAACTTTCACTACTTAAATTCTTTGGTTTAAATCATTTCGCGAAGATTTGAGCTCGAGAAATTATCACTCCTTTAAGCATCTTCGATTTGGTTTCCATTATATCATTTTTGAATTTTTACGAAATTTTTGGTTTTTCATGAATTTATGAAAAAAATTTAGAAACCTGTTGCAAGTTATTTATTAAGATAAGAATTTGATTTAAGAGTTATGCATGATGAATGTGTGAAACTTGTATTTTGTTAAGTTGTAGGAACTGTCATCTGTTGAAAAGTTGCTGATTTCCCAAAATGGTTTATTGCTCTTTCAGTTGCAACCATGTCAAACGTACCTTCAGACTTAGATATTTACCAAGTCTTCATGCAGGCCAGGTTCACATGATCGACATTCCCCGATGAAGAAATCTTGAGGAGTCTCGGGATCTTGGAGCAAGTGAAGATCATTCTTAGGAACATGGGAATACCGAGCGTACTTAACATGGATTTTGAAGCTTACCAACAACCAATGTGTATGATCCTAGCCTCCCTCAAGGTGAGATATGTCAAGAAGAGCGGGTACAATAGGAGCAAGGGTGGCTATATAACCTTCAAGGATCTCTACGGGAAAACTCACACAATCACCTTCAGTGAGTTGGAGTATATCTACGGTCTTCACGCTATGAAATCTCAACCAGCCACATTCAAAGACACTCCGAATGAGATTGGGCTTATTTGGAGCATAATTGGATCCAAGGTTTTCAAAGACGGGAAGACCAAGAGCGCCCTCATCCGCCACCCGGCAATCCGTTACGTGCACCAAATCCTCCCAAACTCTTTCTTTAATAGGCAAGATATAAGCTGCATTTTGGGGGAAGAGATGAAGTTCTTGAGTCTGGGCATTGCCTCACACGTTAACAGCGTCCTCCAAGATGAATCCTTTTTCACATTTCTATATGAAAGGATACATTGTCCTCTTAAGCTGTTTCTCAGAAAATTTTCAAAATTTCAAGATCCTGCCTAGATTTCACAAGAAAGGGGAGCACCTCAAATACGAGTAGGAAGCTGGATAACTCCTATCCTTCAGCATACTCAAGTCTACCTCAGAAAGATTGATCATACCTCGAGGTTATTGAACTACGATCATTTGAAGGACATTCAGTTCATAGTGGGGAGAATAGATGAACAGTTCTGCTACCAATTCAAGAGAACAAGCGACACCAAAGGAATCATCTTACTCCCAAACAGTAGAAGAATATCTCTCAAGAGGAGCGAGAGCATCATGTTCAACCACGACTACTCCACCGATCAAGCCATCCTCAACCAAGTACCATACTTGGAATCTTGCTCTGGCAACCTTTCAAACCTCTCCTTGGAGGAAGATTCATCCAACTCCCAATTTGGGAGTAACCGAAGTCATCTCCAAACAACCACTGTATGATCTGCTGCACCTCCATCTATTTCCGTTTTCCGTTTATGCATGTTCTTACGTGTTTATGCTTTCGCATCCTGTCCTACCTTGAGTCCAATCCAAAATTTGGTTTACACAGAGAATGTGTAATTCAGGTTTGGGGGAGGATTCGGGGTACCTGATATTAATGAAAATTTTCTTGTTTGTTCCTTTGTCTCCACTTTGCATAGCATTTACATAGCATCTATTAGCATCTAAAAACCATAAAATTTTGAAATTTTTTCGAAAATCACTCTTCAAAAACAGAGTGTCATTGTAGTTGCATTTCATATAGTTGCATATAGCATCTTGCATTTCATGTAGTTTCACATGCATAGGGAACTAGGAAGATGATAAACTTGTAAGTATGATGTTTTCTCAGAAAATGTTAGTCCCATGGTTATTAGTTGTCTAATACATCTTGAAATTTTTTGAAGTAAAACTGCACCTTGCTTGGAATGTGAACTTGCATGATCATTTGTCTTCTGAAGCATGCTATGATTTGAAGTTTGTTCCTATATATTAGAACTTGGATTTGAATGTTTAATTATCATATTTGTGTGTTGAATATGAACTCGTGGATAGTATATACATATTTGGGTTATCTTCTACCTTTTACCACTCTTGTTAACCCAAGTAGAATCCCCACCCTTGAACCTTGCCTTCTTTCAAACTCTGAATTTACTACTGAGTGGCAGGACTTTTATAGAATGAGTTTGGTAGAATGTGTTAGGTTTGAACTGATAGGAATATGATCTCTTGTAGTTCTAGTCCATGCTTTTTGGACTAGATAGGACTAGGTGGGATTCAATTTTGGATGTTGGTTTGGGTGGAAATGAATGAAAGGGTATTGGTAGTTGGTAAAAGGGAAATGTTAAGAAAGAACCTTAGGAAAGAAATGGGAAAAATAATCAGAATATGCTAGTGAAAAGTTTGGGGGAACAATGGTATGCAAAAGAAGTATGGCTAGTGCAGAATAAGAGAAAGTATATGACAATGGATTCAAAAGGATAAAACCCAAAGGATAATATAAATGAAAAGTTCTAAAGCCGTAAGTGTTTAAGAAAAAAGTTCCTGAAACAACTAGCAACTATTTGAGAAAGAAGTCTCTCCTAAGTGTAACAAGGAAAAGATGAAAAAAAGGGGAATGTGAATGGGTATGATCACTTTGAGTTTTAAAAGGGTAGATTCAGGACTCCTTACTAAGTAGAATCAGGAAACTTAGATTTCATTAGCATTGGGTAGATGGGGTTCTATTTCTGTATGTATCTAAGTGTTCCTACCTTTACCTTTCTGCTATAGCCCATTCCCTTTTGAGAGAACCCTTGTTCTGAATTATTAACCATTGCATGATAGGGGTCATCTTTACTCCTTAACCTGTCTTTGACCAAATGAGTTCATTGAAGGCACATGACTTGATCCATGGTTCCTGATTAATGAATGTTAAACGTGCAAATGAATTTGAATGCATTGTGGAAGTTGGAATTGGTTTGTGAAGAACTGTGATGAGTATGGCTAAAGTTCTTAAGTAGGATGAGCTTAGGACTGCATTCTAGAACTTGTAACCGGGACATTAATATTACCTGTGTTAGCAGCATGTTTTGGTTCTGAGTTCCCACTTTCAAACCTCACTCCCAGACTTCTGAATTATTTTCTTGAGGGCAAGCAAAGATTTAGTTTGGGGGAGTTGATGACTCTGAATTTTCATGGTTTTTACAAGTCATTTAGCATAAATTTTGAGGTCCTTAGGTGTGCATGTATAACATTTATAGTTGTTTTCAGTAAGTTTGTGATATTTAGGACTTTTGCATTAGAATTCGCATATGCACGCATTTTGGAGATTTTTCAGGATGTTTTAGGAATGTTTTGAGAGAATTCAGAAAAGAGCAAAAAATGTGGAATGGACCAATACATGACCTGGATCGATCTCAAGACACACCTGGATCGATCTCATGACACAACTGGATCAATCTCAAGCCGAAGACTGGATCGATCTCAGCCTAAGCCTGGATCGATCCCACATCGATCTCAAGCTGAAGACTGGATCGATCTCAGCCGAAGCCTGGATCGATCCCAGATCGATCTCAAGTCGAAGACTGGATCGATCTTAGCCCAAGTCTGGATTGATCCCAGATCGATCTCAACCTCACCTCCGGATCGATCTCACTTCAGCACGGATCGATCATGCATCAGATCAAGCTCCGACCCGACCAACTCGAATCCGGAATGGACCTGACCCAAGACCCAAGCTAATGATTAGTTTTTGTCTTTAGTGCGATTTAGGCCATTTCTCTGAACACTATATAAGCCCTAAAGCGCCACTTTTTTACCATGTCTTGTTTTTGTTTCCTTTTTAGGTTTTTGTCTAAGGTTTTTGTTTCCTTTGTTGTTCTTGGTGTAAAAACCCAAAATCTTTTAAGTTTATGCTAATCTACTGCTTTCTTTTACTTTCCTGCTTAGCCTTAGATTTTTGTTTATCTGGTATTGATCTTCTGTTTTTGCTTTTAATCTTCTGTTTTAAGCTTTGATCATTTTCTGGGTTTGTTACTGTTCCATTGTTGTTCTTGCTTNNNTTTCTGGGTTTGAGTTCTTACTGTTCTTGTTGTTCTTCAACTGTTTAACCTTTGATCATCATGTTTAACTTTAAAGTTATGATTTCTGTTTTTTCCTGTTGTCAATTTCCATGAGTAGTGAGTAGTTTCCTGAAATTCCTGAGAATGGGGTAGACTAGGGTTGATGTCCTGATCTCACCTTAAGCACCTAAGCTTGTTTGAATATACATCCCTTATGTTTCATTGTGGTTAATGCTGGTTTCTTACACGCCAATAGAAATCTAAACTTGGACATTCCAGCGCCCGAAAAGCGTTCAATGGAATGTCCGATCATGGTGATTTCAGAGATTAGCTCATCTTTACGCAACGCCTTAGATGCTTAGGATATGTATCTCAACCTAAGGGGTTGGATGATTAGGGGGCTTTTTGGCTTTGGTAGGTTGGTTCTTCATGCCTTCTAGGTATTGTACCGTTAACGAAAGTTAGGTCTGGTGATTGCTTAGGTTGATTCCATTTATCAAGGGATTGGACTTGGTTACTTATGAACCTATCGTCTAGGGCTAGATCATTGTTGTTTGAGGTATATTAGGTGGATTGGGATGGATCTCTGGTTAATTAATCTTTGTCCTCAGGAACTGTTTTACACTTGATTACATCTTTTACCTTCTACTTTTTCCTCTGTTTTTACCTTTTAGCATTTTTAGCTTCTTATGCATTTTGTTCTGTTTATGCTTTTTAGTTCCAACATGTTTCACTTCACTTAGGACCTATTAGTAAACCACCCCTTTTTCACATTAGCTTGACTTAGAAGTATCCATTGCAACTTTGATTGCTAGTTCACACCCATTTGGATTAACACCTCATCTATACTACAATGATGGGGAATTGATCTCTTTAGGACCTCAATCCTACTATCAGTTCCATCTAGTATGGATGTACTTGAGGAATATGTCTTATGCTTACTCTTGTATTGAGTTTTATATGCATTTGGTTTCTCTTTTAGGAGGTAATCATTTGTTAGCAAGAGTTGAACCTGTTATAATCGATGGATCTGTATGCTTTGTTAATTGTCGTATTCATTCACTGGTTTCAAATTTGGTGGTTATTACTTTTTCATTGGGTATCTTCTTTGGTATTCTAAATTTACCTTGTATTGAGGTTTATACTAGCTTAAGTATAGTTATTTATAATGCTAAGGGCTTAGTCCCGTCTGCTAGCTTTGGTTTCCGTTTTGTTGTCGATGCAGAGTGGTTTGCAACGCTGAAGTGCGATTTCAATTTTTGGGAACCCCTGCCGCTGTGGTCTATTGAAAGCAATGACCTTTCTCGTCAACTAACCACCATTCAGTTCGTGCGTTTGGTGCTTGCTATAGAAGCGATGGATTTAGTATCTTATCTTCTTTCAGTATAAGAAGTTATTCTCTTAGACACAAGTGTATCTCTTTAGACTATAGTCTCCTCCCTTTATTTGGGATTTTATGCCGACGAACTTCGAATGTGCTACCAAGATGGTTCACTTTGCTTGTCTTTTGGCTCTATCTTTTATGCTTTTTTGTGTTGTTGTATGTTCGCATTTACTTCTTTAATGGAGTGTAAACTCTTTAGTAGTAAAGAAGGTATCTTGTTTGACAAAAAAGCCACATTTTCAAATCTAGAAGTAAGTTTGATTGACCTTTGTCTTTCATCTTATGCCACAATGTTGTATGCTTCTTCAGTTGGTATTGACTTCAACATTAATATACGTGTTCGAGTATGCTCATAGGTGTCACTCAACCCCATTAGAAACTTAGTTACTCTACTTCTCTGTTGAAGATTTTCCCATAAAATTGTAGCATTACATTCACAACAGCCACATGTACAATGTGGCAGCTACATATATATATTTTTGTATTATTTCTACATTGTGATCAATTTTATATAATTTTTACTAACATCCATAGAACCTTTTTTAATACTACTAAAATGTTTTTCTAGACTCTAGGCACATCATCTTGTTTCAAACATAACATAAGATTGTTCAAAATACTAGACGTTGTAGAAATATACAAAATACTCTGACCTATCTTCTTAGAAATTGAGTTCATCAGCCATGTAGCAACAATGTCATTACACCTAGATCATGTATCTATTTTTAGGGGATCATAAGGTTAAATCGGATTCATTCGAATACACACACAAAAAATTCAGAAATAAAAGTTATGTTTCATTAAGGTTTAGTGTGTTGAATCACTGGTTCAACAATTGGCGCCGTCTTTGGGGAAGTCTTTTTCTTCACAACTCAAAAGATCACATAAATAGACCAAACACGGAAAATCATCCGACGATGGACGACAATCAGAATCAAAACGGCGGAGAAAATACGCCAGATCCCAACAATATCCAGAGAAACCAAGACGAAACTCACAACCAGGACGAGACTCATGACCAAAACGAACACGACATGAAATGGAAGGAGCATGACGCGGAGAGGAGAAAGAGAAAAATATGAATCACTGCCATGATGAAAAGCTGACCCTCTTGGTGGTAATGCACGCCCTCGAGCATCAAAGGGTAGAGACAGCCCAGCTCTAGCAGGAATCTACGGAGATGAAGCTCAAGTGCGCAGCAATGTCACAGCTGCTTGAACACAACATCACACCTTCAGCTCGCCCTCGAGTAAACCGTCGGATGTTCGATGATATTCCACCAAAAGATAACCTAAGGAGGGGATTCAAGTTAAGAAGTACCAAGGTGGAGCACCCCGACGATAACTCTAGCGGTCCACTAACTTCCGACGAGCTGACCCATATTCAAGCCTAGATCAGAGAAATCAGCTCTTAGATGCACCGAGCGATCAACTCGGCACCGAAATTAGATCGCGTGCTGGAAGAGGCGTAGCGAACCCCATTGAACAGAAGAGTAACAAGATGGTAATAACATATAGCAATAAGTTCAAATTCTCAATGTACGATGGAAGAGAAGACCCACAAAAGTATTTAACTGCATTCATCATAGCAACTGGCCAAGCTAACTTCACGGGAGGGGAGAGAGACGCCGCTCTAGCAATTATTTGTTGAAAACCTTAACGGAGCGGCACTCAGATGGTTCTCCATTCTCATGCCAAGCTCTATCAGGAGTTTCCAGCAGCTCTCCACGGAATTCATAAAGCACTACTCAATGTTCATTACAAAGAAGACCAGCACAACCGATCTCTTGGGTCTATCTCAGGAACCCAAGGAGACACTGCGAACCTCCCTTGACATAGCTTCCCAAATAAATATCGACAACGATTCGGCCATTGCAGCACTAAGGAAGTCACTCTGGTACTGCTCACGCTTTAAAGACGAGTTACTCATAAATCAACCTTATACCCTCGAAGATGCGCTCCACCGTTTGAGCTGGTTTATTGAAGTGTAAGAAGAGATAGTCACCATGGCTAAGAAACATCTCGGACATAAGACACAAGCACCTCTCCCAAGGAAAAATGCGGATCACCTCGCTGAACCAAAGCATCACTTCTCCCGAAACTACTTCCGCGAAAAACTAAAAGGAGTTAACACAACAACCACAAACATGGTAGCAGTGAGCGAAAAGATCGTGCAAAAAGAAGGGAATCAGGAGAGCTACTACAAATTTCACAAAAGGAAAGGACACACCACATAAGAGTGCATGCACCTCTAGAATATTCTCTTAGGAAAATTCCATAGTGGAGAGATCGTAGCCGAGATGACTGATAATTAGAAAACATCCTGAGGAAAAGGACGCGAAAAGGTGAACTACGCGCAGAATGCCATCCGAAAACTTGTAGCAGTCGATATGACCCGTCCACAAGGCCAACACCATCAAGACGAATACGATAGTGAAAATGATGGTATGCTCGATGACATGCTCCTGGATCATAGGAGAAGAATAAATGCCATAATGGGAGGATTGACGCAATGAAGAGATAGATCAATCAAAGAATCAAGCTGCCGAGCTTCAATCGCAGCAAAGTTTACACCAGAGGCTGCCCTGAGAACACATTCGATGAGGCCACTATGATTCACCGACGGCAATACCGACGGGTTGAGCACCCCCCCCCCACAATGATTTCCTAGACATTAAGCTCGTCATCGCAAATACCAAAGTTTCAGGATCCTCATCGATACACGTAGCTCGGTAGACATCATCTTCAAGGATACAGTGACAAAGATGGAGATCGGTGATCACGTCATTAAGACCGCGACTCACCCACTTACAAGCTTCAGAAATGATACGGTAGACACCATCAAAACAATCCGACTTCCGAGTCAAGCAAGATCCCAAACGAGATTCACCAAGTTCATGGTAATTAACAAGTACTCGAAGTTCAATGCGATAATCAGAACACCCTGGTTATACGACATGAAAGCTGCAGTATTAACCTACCATCATTGCGTCAAATTCCCAACCACTACTAGAACCCACGTTATCCAAGGAAACCAAAGAGTCGCCTGAACTTGCTTCCTCACCGAGCTTACGTAGCGGGCAAAAACCATCTTATAGAAACTACAACACATAGAGGGCTCCGAGGCCAAGACATTAGACACCATCGGGAAAGTTCCCCCTAGATGTGAGCCTATCAATCAAGTCAGTATTAACGAACATCAACTAGATAGGACGGTAGGCATCGGTAGCAACCTCGACCATCACCTACGCGAACAGCTTATCACTATTTTGAAGGGCAATACCTCGACGTTCGCATGGTCAATAGAAAACATGAAGGAGATAGATCCTACAATCACTTGTCATGAGCTGAACGTAGACCCAACATTTAAACCCATAAAACAAAAGCGGTGAAAAATAGGACCAGAGCACTCTCAAGTAGTAAACGACGAGGTCGAGCAACTCCTAAAAAAAGGTTCAATCGCTAGGGTCAAATATCTCCAATGGTTAGCCAATCCCGTGGTTGTCAAAAATAAAAATGGAAAATGGCAAGTATGTATCAACTTCACCCATCTCAATAAAGCCTGTCCAAAAGATCGTTTCCCATTACCGCTCATCGACTGCCTCGTGGAAGCAACCGCAAGAAACAAGCTACTCTCTTTCATTGACGCCTTCTCATGATACAATTAGATAATGATGCACCACGATGATAGAGAAAAGACGTCGTTTATCACAAATCACGGTACGTATTGCTACAAGGTCATGCCATTTAGACTTAAGAATGCAGGGGCAACCTACCAACTGCTGGTAAATTGCATGTTCGAAACCCACCTCGGCCGATCGATGGATGTTTATATAGATGACATGCTTTTGAAATCTCTGGTCGCTAAAGACCACATTCAACATATGCAGGACTGCTTCGGCATACCCAGCAAGTACAACATGAATCTCAATCCATCGAAATGCATGTTCGGGGTCACTTCAGGCGAGTCCTCGGCTACATGGTCACTAAGCGAGGTATCAAAGTAAATCTCAAACAAATAATAACTTTCATTGTTTACCTTCTCCCAAAACGCCCAAATAAGCCAATGCCTCACCGGTCGCATCACTGCACTCAATCGGTTAATTTCTCGCTCAATCGATTGTTGCATACCTTTCTATCATCTTCTCAAGGGAAACAAGAGATCTGAATGGGATAACGAGTGCAAAACAGCGTTCCAACAACTAAAATCCGACCTCTCGCAACCACCCATCTTAGCCAAGCCGGACGAAGGAGAAACGATCTTCCTTTACATCTTGGTATCCTTGGCCGTAGTAAGCGGCGTCTTCGTCAAGGAAGACCACTGTGAGCAATACCCAATATACTACGTCAGCAAAACCCTTACAGGAGCGGAACTCAAATATCCAGTCCTGGAAAAACTTGCATCAGTAGTTACCACCGTGCAAAAGTTTCGCCCATACTTCTAATCTCATCCAATCACCATCCTAACAACCTTCCCCATCCGCACCATCCCTCATAGCCTAACACAATCCGGGCGATTGATCAAGTGGGCCATCGAACTCAGCGAATATGACATTGAATACCGTAGAAGAACGAGCGCCAAGAGTCAAATGTTAGCTGATTTCATCACGGAAATACCATCCTAGCTTGCACACAACAAAACAAGAAACAAAACCTGGAAGTTATACGTTGACGGATCCTCCTGTCGCGAAGGAGCTGGAAACGACATCCAGCTTGAGTCACCAACGGGATAAGTCCTGGAGCAATCTTTCTGCCCCGGCTTTACCGCATCCAATAATGAAGCATAATATGAAGCCATAATTTCCAGCCTACGCTTTCCGAGGAGCCTTGGTGCTAAGATGATTCACGCCTTCTGCGACTCCCAATTGGTCTCTAGTCAGTTCATTGGAGAATACAACGCTAAGAACGAGCGGAAGGAAAAACACCTCGCTGTACTCAAACAAAGCGCGTCACAGTTTGATGTTTGCCAAGTCACCAAAATCCCAAGAGCGGATAAAAAAATTGCCGACACATTAGCCGTAATCACATCGGGACCAAAGGAGCAGAGACATATTCTTGTCGAGGTCATCAAGCAGCCAAGCATACACCTGGACATCATTGCAAAAATCAAAGCTAACCAAGCTGTAAGCATGGATATCACGAAGACCAGCACCAACAACTGGTGAATCGAGATCCTCAACTACTTTCTCACGGGTGTCATTCCAAGCAAAAAATGGAAGGCATATCGTCTCAAAGCATGAAGTGCAGATTACACAATAGTCGATCATGCCCTATACTGAAAGAGCGTGCATGGCATACTCCTAACCTCCATTAACAAAGACGAAGCCACTAGGTTCATGGCCGAAGATCAAGATGGTGCTGGTGGTAACCACTCAGGAGGACGCTCTCTCGCTCTTTGAATAAGACACCATGGACACTACTGGCCCACTATGACCACCGATTGCCACGACTACTCAATCATGCACCCACAGAGCTACTTAGGTCGGCAGTCACCCCATACCCATTCATGCGTTGGGGGATGGACGTCGTCGGCCCCTTCCTCGAATCAAGAAAAAAGAGGTACTTGCTCGTTATGATCGACTACTTTACCAAATAGGTCGAAGCCAAAGCTTATTTCGAAATACCAGCCGACAAGTTCCGAAGCTTTTTCTGGAGAAACATCATCTGCCGACACGGACTGCCAAACAAAATTGTGAAGGGCAATGACACAAACTTCTCCTCAAAGGTCTTCATCAATTTATGTGCATTTTTGAAGATAACTTTGAATTAGTTCATGATCATTACCCCTAGAGAAACGGCCAAGCCAAGGTTATTAACAAATTGATAGTAGATGGCCTAAAAAAGCGCCTCGAACGAAAAAAGGGACTATGGGCAGATGAACTTGACGGTATCCTATGGTCATACCAAACTACACCTAGGCAATCAACGAACAATACTCCTTTCTCTCTATCATATGGGACTGAAGCTCTCATCCTAGCCAAAGTTAACGTCAGCACTATTCGCAGAGCCATTATGCCTAGCAACGTCGATCTAAACACTGAGCTCTTCCAGCATCACCTCA
The DNA here is from genome assembly GCA_900406425.1 of Iberis pinnata. Classification (NCBI taxonomy): domain Eukaryota; kingdom Viridiplantae; phylum Streptophyta; class Magnoliopsida; order Brassicales; family Brassicaceae; genus Iberis; species Iberis pinnata. The sequence goes on along the minus strand of OVBE01006363.1, from coordinate 2,735 downwards.
ACAACCTTGAAGAAGAGCGCAATAAAGCCCTATTACGAATACAAAACTACCAGTCTGTTGCAACTTGGTACTATAACAAGAATATCAAAACACGGCGATTCGTCGAAGGGGACGTCGTCCTCCGGGAAACTTTTCAAAGCACGGCCGAACATAAAGCAGGGAAGCTCGATGCAAGATGGGAAGGCCCTTACTTGGTATCAAGAGTTATCAAAGATGGAGTCTACAAGATCACGACTATGGCAGGAAAACCGACCCCTCACTCTTGGAACGCTAGAAAATTGAAGAAAGTTCATTTCTAAGCAAAAATGGGGAACTACGGATGGCTTGATCGCAACATGTGGGTACGTAGGCAACCTCAACGAGGTTCAGCTATCCCCCCCCCCCACCACCAAAAGGATGGGGGTCTTTTTTCAAATAAATAAATAACATCTTGCTGTTATAATTCCAAAAAGTCAACGCGACACGAACTGCAAGTCACCTCGGTATACTGAAAAAATAAGTCATTTCCGGGTGAGACCTCTCCTAAAAATGTTTGAAAATAAGGAATAAACGAAAGCCATAAATACGCACCAAATTCTTGGCCAGACTCGGACCTTAACGAGAATAAAAATTCTAAATAAAAAAGCTAAGGTCCGGCTTGCATGTATCTAGACCAAACTCATAATCCAACACGTTTACTTACGGTCGATTTATTGTTCAAATAAAATTTTTTTGTTCCCTCACTAATGAAGTGAACAGTTTTCACTAAGCTCAAACATAACTATAATATAAAATTCAAAATCAAAAATGCTAAACGAGAACATAAGTCCTAGCACCTCGGCTACTCTAAATTGTGATAAACACATGAACTTTTTGACATCAAAGAGCGGCTCCGGAATACAGATACTCTTCAAGTAAGAACTCTGAGTACACATGTCCTCATCACAACCACTTTCCCAACTAAAATTTTATGTTCATAAATCAGATCATGGATTGAACTCGTCAAAATAATCGGCGTTCCATGCGTCATCATCATTATTCAAAGATCGCACCTACTGTCACGAAACAACTTGACACAACCAACCAAATGCAAATAAAAGATTTTACTGAAAAGAAAAATAATTAAGAGAAGATCAAGGGATTCAGAATTGACCTTTGCAAAACAAAAGTGAAAAATCTGAGGAAGTTAGGGAGTATTTAAAGGAGGAAAGCCACATAACCCAAAAGTCGCCATGATTAAACCTACGACGTAGGGGTGCGCGTGGTGGAACCCACACGTGGCAGGTCGTTCACTTTTTTGAAATTCAAAATAATTGTCTTGAGCACCGCAAATGACGTCATACCGGTTCGAATTCCCCATCTCAAATCCAACGGTTTAATTTGTATACCGAGCTTTGTCAGCCGAGCTTCGCTGGGCCAGGGGGGACATACTGTTGATACTGAGGTTGGCACCTCTATCAAGGACCCGATCTGGATATTTGACCCGGTATATTCCATTTTGGATACTGTAAGCTGGTCATGGGCCAAGAACCGAGCCCATAAATCCAGGCCCGAATAGCCCAAGCCGAGGTCATCTTGGTGCAAGGCGAATTCACCTCTGCGTGAGGCAAATCAATTTAGAAAAAAATCTTCATTAAAGGATAATTTCACATATTGTTATGAAAAAATTCCAAGGATTTAGGAAGAATAATAAGTAAATAGATTTAACCTAATCCCCTATCATGTATCTATAAATAGGGGATCATTAGGTTAAATCAGATTCATTTGAATACACACAAAAATAATTCAAAAATAAAATTTATTTTTCATTTAAGTTTATTGTGTTGAATCTCTGGTTCAACACTGATCTTCTCAAAGAATGGAAGTCAGTCCAGAGGTCAATCGATCAGTCACCAACTGTAATCCAGCATGATCAGCATAGTTCAAGAAATATAGACTCTTGTAGTGATCCATGGAGTTTGCAATATGAGTTGTGCTATCAGAATCATTGTTAGAGCTAATATTGTCCATGATTCGTGAAGATTGAATGATTATTCCAAGAAATTGGGCTCAAAACAGCATGAAAAAGATGATTTAGGACATACAACGTATGAAAATCGAAGAGAAAGAAAATCAAGTGAAGAAGAAATCACTACAAGAAATATGTCTTTTTAGCGGTCTAAAAACGCTATCATAGGATAGCATAGCGGTTAATTAAACGCTCTGACAGCGCCCGTCATTATAGGTCAGACACTCTAGACAGCGGATTTAATGTATGCTATAATTATCAAAGTTACGATAGCGTATTTGAAGATGCAATTGTTTATTTTTATAATAGCGTCTTATATTTGTTTTAAATGTTTTTAATAATAGCTTTAGATTTATATATTCAATAGCATTGTATTTGTATTATAATTGGATTGCATCTATAGCTATTTATTTTACAAAGATAGCAAACTATTTGTGCTATTATTATGTTGTAATTATAATATATTTTTGAATTGTTTGTCAAATAAAAATAAAATAAAAATTGAATTATTTTATTATATCCATAAAACATTTCCATGTTTACAAAAAAGTAGTATTTCCATAATAAAAACCATAAAACCTATCAAACATCACCAAGAAAATTACAATCTACTACCAATAACAATTCACAATCATTCCTAACATATATACTACCATCATTAGCATCTTCACTTTCTCCATCATCTTTTTTTTTGGATAGGCAATGGTGCGCCAACTAAATCCTCCTCTGTTTCTAACTCATGATATCC
>OVBE01006362.1:182-20014 GCA_900406425.1 Iberis pinnata | reverse complement strand
AATACAATATCTATATATTTGTGATATATATTTTTAACATTTTAGTTTTGCATTTTCAAAAATCATGTATTATATTTCTATTTCTTCATACCATTTATACTTGGCTGTGGGAAAATTTTCAGATATCTAAATTAATTTTTGAGTTTTTGGAAACCAGTTGTTTCATAATTTGGAATATTAGAGATTGGAGATTTGGCTCCAAAAGCAGAATAGGAAATCAAGAAAGAAGATCCTAACAAGAAAATATATAGACATCAAATTTAAATGAAGATTTGGAGATCATAGCGTATATAAAAGAAGAAGTTATGTTAATCTAGATGATTATGCTTTCAGAAATGCAAAAACTAGATTGTGAGAAATTAAAATAGAGTTTTTGGGTTTGGTGAGTGAACAAAGGACAATTGCATATCTGTTGGTGTGTGAATTAGATAGATAATGAAATAGTCAGTTTCGAGTTAACAATTTTTCATCGTTGTTTAAATTAGATTAAATATATTTATAAGATTGTTTAAATGGTTTTTAGCAAAGTTTTTTTTTGTTTAAACGAATTAAGATGTTTATGTGTGTTAGAATTTTCAACAGCTCCTATATAAAGGAAAACAATAAAAATGATTTAGTGTTGCAATAATGTTAAAGTTCAACCCAATCCATCTGTCTCATAACATTATTGTCATAACTAGTCCTGACACTACTTGAGTTTTTTGTCACAACGCGGCAGTAGCCAATGAAAAGGAGAAATCAATAAATTATACACAAATATCAAGTATATAGGCAAATTTTAAACACATAAAAATGGTGATTGGTAAATATTTTAAAATTTTTATATTGATTTTAAAACATTAAATTTTTACCAATTAAGTTTTATGGAATTTTTTTATTTCTAAAATAATATATTTTATTTTATTTATTTTTTGGCTTTACAGAACATAAAAAATAGAACACTAATATTTATATTTTGAATATTTTGTTCTTTTTCTTCGTTTGCGCTAATAATATTATTTATATAATAAGTGTATATAAATAATATTACGCTTATTTTTATACACGTATAAAAATAAGTGTAATATTATTTATATAAAATTCGAATTAAAATTAACAATCGAAAAATATCATGTTTTTTTTGTTAAAGGGATGTCAAATTAAAATACTTAAGTATTAGACCACAAATTTAACACCTAATACATCATCGTACCAACAATACAAACTCCAAAACAAAAGCCCAACTTAAACAATCATAATCAAAGTAGGCTCACTAAGGCCAACTGGGCCCGAGCCCAAATTCAAAACACTAGTGTCCTTGGCAACTACAACAAAACGCATCAGCCGCCGCCGCCGCCGCCGCCGTTGACGAGGCTGCGGACTCTGCTGGATGAGGTCCTTCGGTGACCCAACGTCGGCTTTGAGACACGGAAGACACTGGGTCGACCACTGCCCACCGGAGATAACGTTTTAGAGAGGAGAGGATTCAGATCTGACTTTAACCACGACAAAATTTGGGAAGGAGGTATAGGTTTCTGATGGACAGGGGAAGAGATGAAGAGCGTCGTAGATGGTGTAGCTAGAAATATAGCCATCATCTCCCCACGTCTCCGGTCATAGAACACGGCTTCCAGAACCTCCACCGCTTGAATCTCACTCATCTCGAGGTTCCTACTCCTGAGATCCGTCGCTTTTCATGCAAATCACTGCGAGTTCCTCCGGCAAGAAGAGTCGCCGATCTTCTTCTTCCTTCCTCCGGCTATCTCATGGTGGTTCTGAGAGGAAAGCAGGTTTGAGCTTGAAGATTTTCCGGGCAAGGGATTCATGCACGGAGCACGCCGGCGCTGGCCTTACCAATGTGCCCAGGGGACGCCATGCACCGGCGTTGTGCTCATAAGAAGCCGGCTCTCCACTAACCACCCACCTCCGAACACCTAGATCAAAGATCTAAAGGCGAGAGTGGAGAGAGAGAAATAGAGAGAGAGAAACTATTCTTTCTATTAAATGAAATTATTGTAGATAAATTATATACAATAATACACATACCACATCATTATTTGTATGGAAATGATATATTTTTGTACTAATATTTATTATAGCTATATAAATGTGTATATAAGTACGTCATTTCATTTTTTTGTTTGAATATTTATTTATATTGGTAACAACAAAAAATTTACAATCACAAAATAAAAAGCAGTCGGATTTATGTAACAAATAACATAAAGCTAAAGCCTCTTCCAACACAACACAACTCATTTTATTTTTATGTTTACAAGTTTTAACAATCTTATTTATGTTGGTGTATTTGTTTATTTATTTGTTTTATTATGTTCACTATAATTTTTAATAGATAGTAAAATAATCCTATAACACTGATATTTTCCAATCATAATTTTATTTTGAAAACCTACAACCAAGATTTCTATAGCCAAAACTCTATAGCAAAAAAAGAAGAAGAATCTACATTAATAAATCCTACAACTAAGTTTTTACAACAAAAAATATAAATCCAAGCACTTACCAACCACCAACAATTAATTAATATGCTGTTGAAGAAATTAATTAATTACTATGCTTTATATTGGTGGTTCATTTGATTGAAGCAAAGATTTTTTGGGAGACCTCGTAGGTTTCCATGTCTTTTAAACCTTCAAGCAAAGATAGTTCGTGCTGACCACTATACGTTTATTGGAACAAAAAAAATTCTCAATTTTCTAAATAAATATGGCATGATTATAAAATTGAACCCAATTTAAATTAGAAATTTTATCCAAATTTAATTTAATTTTGATTCTATTGCATGTGTTTATTGGTTTTATGAGCTCAATTAGTTAAAATTTATAGAACAATACGGAAATATTAAAGATATGTTTTTATGAATAATTTTGTTTAAAAATAATTTGTTGATATATATATATATATTTATAAACCTTGGAAGTTATTGACTTTTGGCCAATAATCTTTTCCGGTACTAGGAACCAACCATTGATATATTAAGGGGTAAATCATTCTTTCCAAAGAGTTTAAACTAGTGACTTTGAACATTTTTTAGAGTCTCTCGATCACTAGCTAGGCCAAAGTCCTTTGGTTTTGAAAATGACTTTTGATGTTACTTTATAATGACATTTTTCTCGACTTTTGAAACTGTTTAACAATTTTATTTTGACCCTATTAGAAAAAATTTCTGGATTCACCACTGTTCGTGGCCCTACAAATTTTTTGGCCTAATTGTTCAAGTTTATTATAACTAAACACGACTCAAAAGAATATAGCATAATAAGTAAATATATTGTATTTACTAATATGATCTCTACCATGAATACATAACATTAGTGTATCACACAAAATCATTTACATAGTAACAAAGAACAAGTGACCTAATGATTGTTACTTATGTTGTCTTGTTACTAGATCAGTTTTTGAACCTCACTGCTCATCGAGCGCAATTGGTTAGAGTTCATCTGCAAAATCATCCCATTTCACTACAAGAAAACACAAAATAATCTGACGGATAAACCGACAAAAATGATTCATTGTTAATGCTACCGATGATTTCCGATAGAAACACGAACATAAATTATCTCGTCGGTAAAATTATGACCATTGGTTTATGTATCGACTAGTGTAAGACAACCTTATTCCGTCACAATAATCATCGGTAATTTACGACGAATTTCATTCCATCGATAATATTTCAGAGTATCGACGAAACTAATCTCTTGGTAATTTGCGACCGAACTCTCCGTCAATATTTTGTAGGTATATCCTTCAGGATTATGTGATTGTTGTAATGAATACTGTCAGTCTTTTTTTATCTTATAAAATAACACTTCACAACCATACTCAACAACCTTGGAAAAATATATGTTTCTACTCTAAAATCCGAAATATATACTCAATATTTTTGATTGTGAATGGATATTGATCCGAGAATCAATCCGGAAATGAAACTTTTTCATACCGAATATACTATGGGTGTAGGTGAATTCATTGGCATGTAAATAACTGGAAGCAAGAAGTACTCGTAAGTTGATATGTCTGTGTTTTGTATGTCGTAATTCTCGTAATATTAAGACTGACCTAGTTTGCAATCATTTGTATATGAATGAGTTTATGCTAGGATACAAAAATCGGTATCTACATGGGGAAAGATGAGAAATTGTAGCTAGTAGTAGCGAACCGTACGTTGCCGATAGGATAGAAGAATGTAGTTCAAAGGTAGATTTTGGAGTTGGTACTATTCAGATGGTAAATGATGAACATAAGAAAATGTGCGTACGATATGAGGTAACGATGATCATAAGGAATTTCATACCAAGGAGCCTAATGTAGAAGCACATCGCTTTTTGGTATGTTAGACCTGGCCAAACAACCGTTATATAAAGGTTGCAGAGATGGTCATTCTCATTTTCAACTGTAAGCAGGTTGATGACGGTAAAGAGTAACTATAACTTAGCAGAAGAATGCATAGATGCAATTGCCGATTTTGTGAATGACATACTGCCCAAGGATAACAATGCCCCGACCTTATACTATGAGATACATAAGCTTGTTTTGGGGCTTGGTTTGCCTTATCAAATTAAATTTTTGTGCATCGATAATTGTATGATATACTAGAGGCGTGACGAGAACCATACAAGTTGTCGCTATTGTGGAAACCACGTTATAAGTATACAAATGGAATAGTTTCAGTGATTACAAGCGAGTTTGATATTTACCATTAGTATAACGATTGAAGAGGATGTATCAATCCAAGCGTACATCAGCGACAATGAGATGAAATGCTGAACATATATTCAATGGTGAGGATATTATGCATCCTTCCGATGCAGAGGCATATCAACATTTTCAGAGAACGTATCCATATCTTGCATTGAGAAACGAAATGTGTATCTTGGATTATATATACAAATGGTTTTAGTCCTTTTAGGCTAGTAACTGTAACACCAAACAATTTGATGCCATCTTTGTGCATGGCACGTGAATTCTTATTTCTTTCCATTCTTGTCCTTGGGCATGATCATCTGAAGCGAGCTCTTGATGTGTTTCTTCTGCCGTTGATACATGACTTAAAGAATTTGTGGAGGCATGGGGAAGAGGTTCATGATGTATTGTTTCATCAAAATATTTAGATGCATGCAGTCCTTATGTGGACCATCACCGTTTTCTCAGCGTATGTTATGTTATCCAGATGGTCAACGCACAGAAAATTGACATGTCCGTATTGTAATCATAACACATATGAGTTTCAATTTAAGCATGGACGAAAGACGTTTTAGTTTGATTGCCATCAACGTTGACTGCATCTTGATCATCCTTATTATCAAGCTGTTATGTTGTTCACGAAGAAAAGAGTGTTTGAAGATCCACCTCTAAAATTGGATGANTTTCAATTTAAGCATGGACGAAAGACGTTTTAGTTTGATTGCCATCAACGTTGACTGCCTCTTGATCATCCTTATTATCAAGCTGTTATGTTGTTCACGAAGAAAAGAGTGTTTGAAGATCCACCTCTAAAATTGGATGAAGCATATTTGTTAAATTAGTGTCGTGATTTTAGTGTTCCGCTGACTAATGATGCAAACATCAGGCGTAATAAATATGTTACCAATGTTCTTGGTTCAGACGAGCATTATCGTTGGCATAATAAGCATTTTTGGGATTTATCATATTGAAAAAACTACAATGTGGCAAAACACCCTATCTTCATCAACTACGATAACTACCTCAATAGCTAACCTAGAGTCAAGCATAATGTCAGTCACCAGTGTTATAGGCACAACTACCGCTTCTACAAAACCATCCATTGTTGGTGATCCATAAAAAATCACCTTGTAAAATGTCTTAAAACCCATATCATGGTATGATCTATTAGAAGTTTCTTCTCTGAGAGTAAATCGATAATGTAAATTAAAAAAACATCCTGATAACATGTTAACATGTTGTACGCAACTTTTAAAATCTCTTTTCATTAGTGATATTTACTTTTTAATTTTAGAAAGCATATAGCTATTTAAGTGATATATGCAAACAACAACTTTAATTTGTGTATTTTCTAGAAAGTATACTATAAAATTATTGTTGTTGACATATTATAAACCGAGAGTGACTAATTTACAAATAGATTCTATAATACAAATCCTAATAATATCAAATACACATTACATAAAATATATAGTTTTGATATCGTTAAAAATACTTTCTTTCCAAAATATCATCACTCTGTATACTTTAGTAAAAGCTATTTTCTAAATATACCACGAAAATTACAAATAATTTATAAAGGTGTAAACATAATTTTTAAATTTGGTTTTACTATTTTGGATTTAGGCTATAAAATTTTTTTTAGTAAAGGGTTTTTTATTGACATAAAATATATTTTCAGATTTAAGCCCATCAAAAAAAAAAAAAAAGTATGATCTAGTACAATTCATCCCAACCCAAAAACTTTTAGCAGAACATAAGAGGAATTTATATCACAAATTAGCTGGAAATACATAACAAATTAAGCCGAATACACAAAATATAATCTAGAGGGGGAGAACCCTCTCCTCAACGGCCGTCCTTGCAAAATGCGGATTCACCGTACCAAGATGGCGCACATTGAAAAGAGATGTCTCGAAACCGACACCCACCACCACCCGAATCCGAATTGAAAATGAGAAAGAAGCCAATATAGGATTTTCGCAAAGAAGAGAAGAGACATAAGCGTAGGGGAACATAATTTCAACCTCTTTTGGTGTTGACTTAGCCTTATCTATGTCAGATCATTGTCCTGAAGCGGAAGAACGACCTTCAAGAAACCCCTTGTACCTGTGGAAACGAAATTCAACTTTTCGCCCTCATGCAACCTCTTATAGTAATACATCCCTCTTTCTTTTATTGAAGCCGCAACAACAATAAAGATCTTACCAGCGCAGCCGTACATAACCTTATTTTTGTTGTAAACTTGTGATTTTTTTGAAGCGTCTCTAGAAAGTTAGTACGAAGGATCACATATGGCACATCATGGACCACCGGGGATCCAAGTGCTGAAATTTCCAAAATCTCTCATAAACTGCTTCAAACCACGGTAGTGGTCGGAAGAAAATGGAGAAAAAGACTATTGGATAAATAAAATTATTTTTAAATTTGTAGTATTTTTGAAAATTAATTTTATTATTGTTTTTGAAAAGTTTTTTTTGTTAAAACATGTAATAGTAATTAAGGCAGTCTTTGGTATGAAAAGATGTTAAACAACCCAATCGGGATACAACCAATTTCATATGAGGAGATATAGTTACACTTAAATGGGTACACAACCTACAACTAAACCTAAAATCGGCTAAAACTCTGTTAAATGAGATAAAAGGTCCCTTATTAGGAATACATCATATAAACGAGAAGTTAGATACAGAAGAGCCCCTGACCTGATAAATTGACATATACAAATATAGAAAGCAGGAGGCAAACCCGTCAGAGTTGTTATCTAAATTTTAATGTAAACGAGTTGAAATAAATAAAACAAATACAACAACAAATTGAAAACCATAATATGGATAAACTAGGCACAATATGGGTTTAAACAAAAAAGAAATGGGTATGCCAAAAAAGTTTACAGGGCTCAGACCAGACCAAAACCTTAGCAAAGCTTTCCAGGTCGTTTTCATAATCTTTCTACCTCCCACCACCGCATGGAGAACCAAATGGAGCATCGAAAAAAATAAACACACGACCAAGAGCGACTGCCAGCAACAGAGAAGAGACGGCAGGGCAAGAGTACTTTAGCAGGAGAAATATAGGCCTCCAAAATTCCACCCATATCCAACTAGTGTCAACCAACCAGATCCCCAAGTAACACACTTAAACCTTAAACTCATGCCGACCTACAAATGTCAAAGATATGAAACCCATCGACGACTCATCTGCAACATGCGGAAGCCCATACACCACCGAGAATATTGCTGGTGAGTGACAAAGAGATACCGAGTTGCATGTCAGTGAGTAGAAAGAATCAACAAAAGCCAGAGCTGGGATACTAGAGATGTGCGAGAGAGTGCACTGGAAAACCAAGACCCTGAAGAGACAAGACATTAATCGATAAAATTAAAAACAAACCGCTATATATATAGACAGTAGGCGGTAGCATAAGATTGACTACCGTCACACAAAGAAACAGAAGAGAAAAAGATAGTCTAAAAACTTGTAGAGAGAAATTAGAGCGATTTTAGAGAGAGATGTTCTCGATTGTTCAAAATTTGGATTTTAGTACTATTATGTTGAAACTGACATGTTTGTAAGACGAGAAAATATGGTGTTGAATGAATCTTCAAGAATATGTTATGAAATTAGCTAAAAATTATTAATGCATTATTTTTTTCAACAACAATATTGTATTAATTAATAGAACAACCTAACAAGGAATACATACAATTCTACTAGGGGAAGAACAAATCTATAAAGGGTAATCTGACCTTATATAAGAGGTGAAATAATAGTCCTAAACCTAGGACAACAAATCCCATAAGAGGAGTACAACGTCTTAAATGGTGATTCCATTTAATTTGGAAAGAACCCCTATCATCCCATTTTTCCGGTGCAAAACTAAGTCGGGAGACCATTGTAGGACGTGTATCCCTGCTGATTTTTTCAGATCGATGTAACACAATAAAGATGTTGAAAATATTTGCATAATACATAAAATAACTAAGATACAAACCAAAAATAAAGTTAAAGCAAAAAACGAATACACTAATGTGAAACCGCATGGGAATAAGTGGCCACGTGTCTAGCTAGGACCCACACGAGAACACATGCAGTCGGCAAAGGGGAAAATCACTGCACTCCAAACAACATCACCTGAGATCGACAACAAATTAGAAGCAGCAATCCAACTTTGACCCAAAAGCTCTCCGAGATAACAAATCCACCGCCCAACGCCAGCCTTGACACTTTAAAAGCGACTTTTCCAGATTTTCCACCAGAAGAACACCATCACTACAAATAGTCTCGATATCTGAGACAAAATGAAAGTGCGCCTGGACATGCAAGCCCGACATAGCTAGAACCACCGCTGAGCAGAAGCTGCACAATGACGGAAGTGCTGAAGCGATGACCTAACACTATCGGATGTCATGCAAAGCAAATATTTAGAGTAGGAAGAACCGGAAAGGAGAACCAAGGAGAAGAATAAGATTTAGATCGTATATACAAGTGCACGGCTTCGGCGTGAAGGACGACGAAGTGAATTAGATTTAACAATGCACTCTATGTATTATTTTTAGTTAAGAACTAAATATTTAGGATAAGGTGGTTTTTATTGAGATTATATTTCTTGGTTTAAGTTGGTTTAGAGTTAGTTAGAATTGAACCAGTATTAACGATTAACGATTGTATATAAACAAATGTATAAGTTGAAAATCAATCAAAAGTTTGAGTTCTCTTTCTCTTTACTTTCAATATGGTATTAGAGCTCTCAAATTTTTTTCCGCTAAATCTTGAATCGAGTTTGTTCATCTTTGATTGAGCTTTCAATCGAGCTCTTGATTCATCTTCGTCCCTTTTCTTGATGAGCAAATCCATTTCTGAAGCTGTTCTTGAACTTCTCGTCGTCTTTCTCTTTGATTTCATTCACTGTTTTAGCGATTTCATTTCATCGCTTCTTGCGGTCGTCTTTTCGTCTTTTCACATATCCTGTAAAATCTGAATCTGTTTGATTCTTTTGGATCCTAATCATGTCTATAACTAATTCAAATCAAGATCGTCAGAATCCTAAAATTCAAAGTCTGATTCCTGGTCCAACGACTTCGTTTTCAGATCCAAATGCAAATCCACTTTATATCCATATTGCAGATTACGCATGTATCTCTCTTGTTTCGGAAAAAAATGATAGGACTAGGTAACTTCAGTTATTGGCGTAGATCGATGCTAATTGTTTTAGGAGCTAGGAATAAGGCTGTGTTTGTGAATGGAGTATATCCATAATTGAATGATACACATCCATATTATGGTTTATGGTGTATATGCAATAGTAAAGTGTCTCCATGGATTGTCAATGCAGTAGATAAATCAATTGTCAAAAGTTTCATGTATTTGGATACGCCTAGGTAGATGTGGTTAGACTTACATGACCAATTCGAACAAAGTGATGTGACAAGTACTAATGAGATAAAGCAACAATTGTATTAAGAAATTCAAGGTTCCAGTACATTCAGTGAATACTATACTCGTTTGAAGCAATTTTGGGAAAAAATGAAGAATCATGAAAGTCTTTTTACTTCTTGTTGTGGAAATGTGAATTGTGTGAATCTAAAGCGTATAAATGACAGAGATGAACAAGACAAAGTTCTTAAATTTTTCTTAGGACTAAATGACTCATTCACAACAACAAGAGGTCATATATTGATGATGGAGCCCAAACCATCTATCACCAAGGTGTTTAACTTGGTATCTCAAGAAGAAAGACAACGATCAATGAAGACCACAAGCAATGTGATCTTTTAGACTTCATATTTAACAATAGATTCTTCACAAACTGTTGCAACAACTTATGGTCAAAATAATAAGTCATTAAACATACCAATTTGTTCTTATTAAGGGAAGATAAGTCACACTATCAACAAGTGTTACAAACTTCATGGATTCCCACAAGGATTTAAGANAACTGTTGCAACAACTTATGGTCAAAATAATAAGTCATTAAACATACCAATTTGTTCTCATTAAGGGAAGATAAGTCACACTATCAACAAGTGTTACAAACTTCATGGATTCCCACAAGGATTTAAGACACAAGGCAATTATAGGAACAGTCAGTTTGTGCCTTCCAAACAACATAAGAAAGAAAATGTGGCAAATTTGATGACTCAGTCTAATGATCAAGGACCTATTTCAACACAACATGATATTTCTTCATCCTTATTCACATAAGATCAACTTCAAAAGCTTCTAAATGTTTTGATGAATGCTAATGCTTCTCAAAATCATGTTTCTCAGATTTCAGGCAGTACCTTCAAATTGGTAGATAGAACTAGGGCTGAGCATTTTACCCATAACCCGAAACCCGAAACGGAACCTAACCAAAAAATCCGAAACCAGAACTGAACCGAACTTTCAAATAACCCGAATGGGTTTTATAAATATTTAGTATGGGTACCCAAACCAGATGGACCCGAACCAAAACCCGAATGGGTACTAATGACTCTGAATTTTCATGGATTTTACATATCAATTAGCATCAATTNGATTTCAGAAAAGCAGCACTTAACATTGAATGGAGCAGCACTTAGCATGGAATGGACTGGATCTACCTCAGGACCAAAACCAGATCGATCCCAATGCCTTATCTGGATCGATCTCACGGCCCTATCTAGATCGATTTGAAGATCGATCTCACCATCCCATCTGGATCGATCTGAGATCAATCCCACCAGCTCATATCGATCCGAACAACACTTCAGATCGATCCCATCTCAGCCTGGATCTCTCTCTCTCTCTCTCTCTCTCTCTCTCTCTCTTTTTCAAAGGAACTTGTGAAGTTTCAAACGAATCTTAGGAAGTACAAGAAACAAAAGCTAAGCTAAGTATGGATCTATCACAACCTGAAGGCAGGATCGATCCCGCACTCAAACCGGATCGATCCCACACTTGTCTGGATCGATCTCAGGTACTTGATGCCTGGATCGATCCCACTCTCAGACGCTTCTCAGGATGGATCGTTCTCGACCCTTACGTCCAAGCTCTCAATAATTCGGATCGATCACGCACAAGCCTAAGCTCCGACCCGACCAACTCAAATCCGGATAGCACATGAACCAAGGCCCAAGATCCAAGATAGTGATTAGCTTTTTGTCTTTAGTGCGAATTAAGGCTTTTCTCTGAACACTATAAAAGCCCTAATTCGCCTCCATTTGCAACAAGCTTAGTTTTTCTTTCCTTTTTAGGTTTTAGTCTTAGGTTTTCATTTTCTTTGTTGTTCTTCATGTTCTTGGTGTAAAAACCATATTTCTTTCAAGTTTTAAGTTAATCTACTGTTTTTTTTCCTTTACTTTCTTGCTTAGCTTTAGGTTGTTGTTTGCTTGTTATTTTCGTTTTAAGCTTTTAATCTCCTGTTTTAAGTTTGTTCTTCATCTATGTTTTACTGTTTTATTGCTGTTCTTAGTTTCTGGGTTTGTGTTCTTGTTGTTCTTCAGCTGTTTCTCCTTAAATCTGCATGTTTAGCTTTGAAGTTATGCTTTCTGTTTTCTTTGCTTCTACTCCCATGAGTAGTGAGTAGTCCACTAAGTTCCTGAGGATGGGGTAGACTAGGGTTGATGTCCTGAGTTCACCTTAGTACCTAAGTTGTTTGTCTTTAAATCCCTTATGTTTCACCTGCTCGTAATGCTGATTGTATTTCTACCCGAGAGGGACTGAAAACCCGCCTTTAGGCCCTTCAACACCGAGAGGTGAGTCATTGAAGGTGTCCAGAACTAGGTGATTTCAGAGATTCGTTTCCCCTTATAACGCATTAGTTGTTTGGGAAGCTTATTAACTATAGTAAAAAGTTGTTCATGCCTGCGTAGTAGTTATTGTCTATGACGAGAGTTGACTTCGTGATTGCTTTGCTTGAAATTGATTTCCAAGAGATTGGAATTGGTTTCTTATGTTGCTACTATCTAGGGGTTAGCTCATTGTATGAGGTATGTTAGGTACTTAGGTGGTTCATGATGGATCCTTAGTCAATTACCATTTGTCCTCAGTAACTACTTCATATTGCTTACATCTTTCACCTTCTTTGCTTTTACTATGTTTTACATCTTAGTCTTTTATGCTTCTTTTTATGTTTATGCATTTTACTCTCAGCATATTCATTGCACTTAGGACCTTTTAGCAAAACCACCCTTTTTAATATNTTTACTATGTTTTACATCTTAGTCTTTTATGCTTCTTTTTATGTTTATGCATTTTACTTTCAGCATATTCATTGCACTTAGGACCTTTTAGCAAAACCACCCTTTTTAATATCTAGCTTGAATTTAAAGCATCCATTGCATTCCAGATTGATTAGTACATTCTCATTTGGATTGATAACCCATATATACTACAACGATGGGTAATTGATACCCAGTAGGACCAAAAAATCCTAATATCAAGTTGGCGTTGTTGCCGTTTGGGATTTGTTACTACATTTTGGATTTTGGATCTTTTGAGATCAAATTTCTTTTACATTTTTATTCACCTGTCTACCTTTGTTTGCTTTGTTTTTAGGTACCTGCTTAGCAGTGTATGAACCTGAGAAGTAGAGGACCAACTGACTTGATTCCACTCGTTGATGACATCAGAGCTCTTGAACAAGAACACTCTCAGGCAAGACGTGAACACGAACATGCAGAACACTTGAGACGGTTGGAATTCCAAATGGCAGAAAACGTTGACAGAGAAAATTAGAACACCATCGGTTCTGGTGACAAACCCAACACTCACACCATCAGACATGGAATCAATCAACCTGCAGTTCAGAACAACAACTTCGAGATCAAGCATATTTTCATTGCTATGGTGCAGAGCAACAAGGTCCATGTACTACCTATGGAAGATCCACTTGATCACCTCGATGAGTTTGATAGGTAAATGGTGAATGAAGACACTTTCAAGCTACGCCTCTTCACATTCTCTTTGGGGGAGAAGGCACACCAATGGGAGAAGTCACTACCGTGGAACTGCATCACAACCTGGAATTCTTGCAAGAAGGCATTCCTTGCAAAGTTCTTCTCAACTACTAGAACAGTACGTTTGAGGAATGACATTTCAGGGTTTGCACAGAATAATGTTGAAACTTCTCTCAGGCATGAAAGCGCTTCAAGAACTACACTATGCAATTCCCCATCATGGTTTCAGGAAAGCTTCCTTGCTTTGCACCCTCTACAGAGGTGCCTTGCCTAAGATCATAATACTGCTAGATACTGCAAGTAACGGGAACTTCCTCAACAAGTGTTGATGACGGATGGGAGTTGGTCGAGAACCTTGCCTAATCTGATGGGATTTACAGTAAGGACTATGATAGAACACCTCGAGGTAGTTCTACATCTGATGATAACACAAAGAAGGAGATCAAGGCACTGAATGAGAAGTTGGACATGCTACTCCTGGGTCACAACATCAAGTTCACTTCATCTCTGATTAAGAGAAACTCCAGATTCAAGCTGCCAAAGCTCAACAACAAGAAGAAATGTGCTATGTGAAGAACCAAGGGGGTTACAACAAAGGGTACTTCAACTACTCTAACAATCCTGGTCTTTCTTACCGAAGCAACAACATCGCTAATCCTCAAGACTAAGTGTACCCACCTCAACAACAGAAGAACTCTCAACCTTTTAACAACTACAACCAAAACAGAGGTTACTACCCAAAGCAGCAACAACAAAATGGTTTTCAACAACCTCAGCAACAGCAACTAACTGATGCACCTTCTGGTTTCTCCTCTAACCAACCTCATGCTCAACCCTTCAACATTGAAGCTATATTACAGAAACTTCTTCAAGGCCAAGCTACTTATTCAATGGAGACATCAAAGAAGTTCTGTGAACTCCAACACAAGATGGATACATCCTTCGGTGCAATCTACTCAAAGATAGACAATCTCACATCCAGGGTCACCACTCTTAAAGGAAAACCGCATCAACTTCAACTCCTGCGTATGGTCAAATACCAGGCAAATCTGTGCAGAATCCAAAAGACTACGCCAACATCAACGCCGTCTATCTTGAGCAGATATCTTCTATTACTACTCAAACTTACCCTCTTCTATACACTGCGGACAGTGTGGATCTAGTTGGGGGGGGGGGTCGTGTTAAAACAAAGCTGAAGAAGATGAACATGCATTAATTGATTCACATAAGCCATTGCAATCTCCACCAGAAGTGATCACTGAACCATCTCTTGCTGAACAACATCTGTAACAAAACAGAAGGACGCACCCTTCATTCCACCACCATATGTTTCGAGGTTACCTTTCCCTTCCCGATTTAAGAAGAAAATTATAGCAAAATACCCTAAGGTTTTTGCGAAATCCATGAAGGAAGAAGTAACTCGAGAAGTGTTGGAACCACCTGAAGAATGTAATTTCTTGATAACGACGAAGCAAGAAGACCCTGGTTCGTTCACATTACCTTTCTCACTAGGGTCCTTCACTTTTGATGAATGCCTTTGTGACCTGGGAGCTTCTGTCAACCTTATACCTATGCCACTGTCGAAAAGCTAGGATTGGATGAGTTTAAGACTTCAAACATAAATTTGTTGATGGCGGACAAATCAGTTAGGCATCCTGTTGGCATCTTAGAGAGCTTACCTAACAAGATAAAGAACGTAACAATACTCACATACTTTATGGTATTGAAGATGGATGAAGAGCCTAAGGATCCATTGATCTTTGGAAGACCGTTCTTAGCAGCGGTTGAAGCTATAATCAACATCAAGAAGGGTCACATAAAGCTGAACATAGGGAGAGGACCAAAGATGATCTTCAATATCATGACTAAACCCAAGGACCTCACTGCCCAAAGTCAGCTGTTATTTGTGAAGGAACTGAGTGAAGAAAAACCGAAGAATGGGTGCTCAAGCAGTGAAGCAGTTGAAGATGGATTGGGAAAGGAACTAACGAAGTCTGGAATGCACAATGAAGTCTTCAAGCCAGTTAAAGAACCAGATAAAGGGTTTCCAGATGAGTTAGAAGAAATCAAGACATTGGAAATGTCCAAAGGTGGAGTCAACCTTAAAGATCCGGAAAAAGGAATCCCTGAGTTCAAACCTCAACCTGAACGTATGCCACCTAAGAAGCCACCTTCGAACACTCCAATTTCTGAAAAATACTTGGAGCCTCAAACCCGAACCTTGGAAATCAAGAATGGAGATCAAGTGTTCTTAATTAACAAAAGGTTCAAGTATTATCTTGGGAATGTGGATTCACTGTGTTCTAAGAACTTCATGATCAAGGAAGTACTTTCTGAGGAAGACATCATACTTGCTTTCGAAGTTGATGAAAAATCGAAGCTGAACTCCAAGGTTGATAAGAACTATGAAAATGGAGCTTTCTCAGAAAAGACCTCGGTTCTCTTCGGAGAACCGTCTCAGGGTCATTAATCCTGAAAACAAGAAGTCAAGCTTAGTGACTTAAAACAAACTCGCTTGGGAGGAAGTCCAATGTCTATCTTTGTATATACTTCAATTTCAATGCTTTTAAATTCAGTACTTGATTTAATGCGTTTTAGTTTTATCTTGTTTTGGTGTCTTAGGTACTTACCGAATGAGTTTCGGGAATCTTCCAAGGAGAAAAGAAATGGATATGGGGGATATGCGCTTTCAACACGTTGATCAATTGGAGTTTGTTCGGACCAGTGCATTTTTTTTACGACCGAGATCGATCCACGCTTGCTTATGATCGATCCATATGGTCTGTGATAAATGCCAAAGATCGATCCAGCCTAAACAATGATCGATCCACTCTTAATTCCTGGATCGATCCAATGATCGACCTAGGAAGTGACCATGATCGATCTGAAGCATAGTCGGGATCGATCCCATGCACAACACATGATCGATCCACATGATCCGTGATCAATGCCGAGATCGATCCGCACCTTAGCACCGGGATTGATCCATATGCTAATACCGTCATTGAACCATCCTATGAAGTCGAGAATGAACCGAGCAAGGAACACTTCTAACCGTTGGGAATGTTGCTAATTTCGACCAAGGCTTCACCTCACTCATCNAAACTCTTTTCTCTCTAAAGTTCTTCAATGTTTGCACAAATATGGATCATAGATCCATGAATTCTAACAACCCACACCCCAATGTTCCCTCTTTACTCCTCCTCCACATACACCATCTTTACTCCTCCACCACAACCTTCCTCTCACCACCTCTACCTCCAAAATCGCACCATCCCCTATAATAAGAGAGTATCTCTAAATCCTTCTCTCATCTACTTTACAACAATTTTATTTAATAAACACTTTGGTTTCTCTAAGGCATTCCAACAAGTAACATTGCTCTCAAAAGTAATTCTCAACAAGCTCTAAACACGTGCAACAAAAATCGGTTTCACTACTCCTCTTTTTCGAAACTTCATCTTTAAAACTACAAAATCGGTTTTAACTTTGGTTTCATGCTTTCATGATTAAAAATGTTTTGGTTGAACCAATTTCATGCTTGTAAAAATCGATTAGCACAAAGGATAAAAAGAAGTGATTAAACCATGAATTTAACTTGTTGATTGTTAGAGTAACTTGTGTACCCAATCTAATTTTGAGAATGCATATTTAGCCTTTATCAAAACCTTTAAGCGCTCACACACTTTTGTTTCTATGTTGCCTTTTAGGAACACAATGTCGCGCAGCCGTCAAAAGAGACCATCAATTGAAGAAATCTATGGGAAATTGATACAACTGGACTTCACGGGGTCAACGTTTCTTGATATCGAGACTCTGAACACTCTTGACATTCGGAAAGAGGTCCAAGACATGTTGGGGATGATGATGATATCAACCATGGTTACCCATAACCATGAAGCATACCAGAAGGAAACATGCATGTTCTTGGCATCCCTAGAGGTCACTTACTATATTAAAGATGATGCCGTTGATGATAATTTTGGAGGTTTTATAACTTTCAAAATGTTGGATGGGGAAAAAAAGAGAGTCACTTTCGGGGACCTATGGGAAATCTACGGTTTTATGTGGATGAAGTATCAAGCAAACGAGTTCGAAATTGCTGAAGAGGAAGTAGAGTTTGTTTGGAATGAGATAGCAGCGGATAATTTTCAACACAGACAAAAAAAAAGCTCTAGCATCCGCCACCCAGCAGTCAGATACGTACAACAAATCCTAGCACATTCATTTTATGCTAGGAAGGACATCGACACCGTAATCATTCAAGAACTGAGGTTCCTGCGGCTGGGTGTCGCTCACCGGTTACGCAACTCCTTGCACAACCAGTACATGTTCCCCAACTTAAGCCGACTAAGACCTTGCCCCTCAGACTGTTCTTGTCGGAACTATTGGCGTACAAAAATAAGGCTTTGGATTTGAACGGACGGAAAAGACCAGAGCTAAGCATCGTAGGGTGGATAACACCAATTTTCAAGATACTTCGGATATGACCTAGAGGACGCATTTACCAATCGAGACCGATGAACATGGATTACTTGACAGACACACGATTTATCATTGGAAGTCTCAACTCCCGATTTTGCTATATGTTCTAGCTGGAATACTAGAGGCAAGGATTTCTCTTACTTCCTGACTGCGAAAGGATCGCTTTTGACCGAGATCACAATCTCGGGTTCCGTCATGACATCTATGATTTAAGGGAAATCATCTCACATATGACACCCATGGGATCAACTGTAAACTCCTTCTCGAACCTTCACCTAGGTGACTAGACCGACTGAGGTCCATCCCAACCCTTCCTTCATTGTATGATCCGCTTGTTATGCTTTGATTCCTGTTTTGTCGTTGTGATTGCTGCTTCTGTTTGTTGCTTATGTTTAAAATGTCTTTAAGGCTTTATCTCTATCCTGTCCATCCTTGAGTCCAATCCAAAATTTGGATTACACAGAGACTGTGTAATTTAGGTTTGAGGGAGGACTCGGAGGGACCCTGCTATTTAATAAAATTTTCTTGTTTGTTCCTTTGTCTCCAATTCGCAATGCATACATACAACATCTATTAGCACCAAAAACCCATAAAAACTTGAATTTTTTTCGAAATTTTCTCTTCAAAAACAGAGTGTCATTTGCATTTCATGTAGTAGCATATAGGATGTTGCACATGCATAGGAAACTAGGAAGATGATAACCTTGTAAGTATGATGTTTTCTCAGAAAGTGTTAGTGCCCTGGTTGTTAGTTGTCTAATGCATCATGAAACTGTATGAAGTAAAACCGTACTTTACTTGGAATGTGAATTTTCATGATCATTTGTCTCATGAAGCATGTTGTGATTTGAAGTTTGTTCCTATCTATTAGAACTTGAATATTGAATGCTTAATTATCATGTTTGTGTGTTGAATATGAACTCATGGATAGCATATACATATTTGGGTTATGTTATACTTTTTACCACTCTTGTTAACCCAAGTAGAATCCCCACCTTTGAACCTTAGCTTCTTTCAAACTCTGAATTTTCTACTGAGTGGCAGGACTTTTATGGAATGAGCTTGGTAGAAAGTGTTAGGTTCGAACTGACAGGAATATGGTCTCATGTAGTTCTAGTCCACGCTTTTTGGACTAGATATAACTAGGTGGGATTCAATTTCAATTGTTCNAAGAACCTTAGGAGATGAAAGGAAAAAGAATCAGAACATGCTAGTAGAAAGTTTGGGGGAACATAATATGCAAAAGAACTATGGCTAGTAAAGAATAAGCATATGACAATGAGTGCAAAAANAAGAACCTTAGGAGATGAAAGGAAAAAGAATCAGAACATGCTAGTAGAAAGTTTGGGGAACATAATATGCAAAAGAACTATGGCTAGTAAAGAATAAGCATATGACAATGAGTGCAAAAGGATAAAACCCAAAAGATAGTGCAAGTGAGAAGGTCAATAGCCATTAAGTGTTCAAGTAAGTAAGTTCCTGAAACAGCTAGCATCATCTAAAAAAGAAGTCTCTCCTAAGGGTAACATAAAGAATGAAAATGGGAATGTAAATGGGTATGATCACTTTGAAGTTTCAAAAGGGTAGAACTAGGATGCATCACTGGGTAGAATTAGGATAGGTTTCATTAGCATTGGGTAGATAGGGTTCTATTTCTTTATGCATCTAAGTGTTCTTACCTTTAGCCTTCTGCTAAAGCTCATTCCCTTTTTGAGAGAACCCTTGTTCTGAATTACTAAC
>OVBE01006361.1:0-20014 GCA_900406425.1 Iberis pinnata | reverse complement strand
ACTATGTTTACCCATGAAAGAAATCAAACAAACAATGAATTAAAACAAGAAATCAAAACACTAAATCAAATTAAACTTCAAAATGATTCAAATTTTTACAGAGAGTTTTTGATAAAAATATGGATAATACAAACTAGGTTTTTCAAAGTCTTTAAAACAAGTCATTTTCCCCCTTTTTTTATCGATATCGGCCAAACCGGCCGGTACATGTGGCCGTACAGATTACTTGCAAACGATATCGGGATGGTGCAACCGGTACACATTGATCAATACACCTGTATCGGACCAGGTGTATCGGTCAATGATGCTCGGTATAGTTTCTTAGGCTTCGATATCGGTTGGCTTCAATCGATACACCCCAACCGATATCGGTCCAATCTTCTTGGGACTTGTATCGGCCTAGTCCCACCAGTACAAGTGGCCGGTACAAGTGTCTGGTTTGCTTCTTTTCACTACTTTTGACTCCTTTCTTTTTGGTTTTACTTCGGTTCAAGTCCATCCATCTTAGGCACCTGAAATATGTAATAGAATGCAAAATGCAACCTAAACTAATCTAAATGCAAATGAACCTAGCTAAAATGAGAACTAAATCGATATTGAATTTGGTTAAAAACGCAATACATCATCTTTCTCACCCATCGCGCCTCTGCTCTCTCTTGGTTCTACCACCCAACAATCGGAAACCCCTCTTCATCACTCTTCTTCCCAGGTGGTCAGTTTATGAAGCAGTCTCCACCACCAATTGTGGCCCAAACGCTACCCCATCTCTTCTTCTTTTCAGATCCATATTTGGAACTAACAAACCTATATAACCTTGGTCTTATTTTTCAATTTTCTCCTTTATGGAGTTTCATAGGTTTGTATTGGTGTGGGATATGGATTTTTCTGGTCACTCATGTAGTGTTCTAGCCTTAATTTGTATTGGAGTTTTTGCAAGATTTGTTCTAGATGTTACTAACTCTATGGACTTAGTCCTATGCTTTAGTTACAAGATGTATTGTCATGTAGATGTGATATTACTCGGTTTTGATGCATAATAGTAAGCATTTATGTCTGCTATTCTGTATTATTTCAAGTGTTTTCCATGAAATTGGTATATTTTCAGGTTTCTAAGTGTTCGAGTTGTTTTGGAGCAAAAAGATGCATTTCAGAGCAAACCAGAAGAATTGGTCAAATTCCAGAATAAAGAGATCGATCGTGCAGTTTGGCGATCGATCGAGCACTTCACTAAAAGATTGCACGATCGAGCATTTATGTGCTTGATCGGGCATTTTCTCCTGGAAAAATCTGGAACAAGAGATCGATTGTGCATTCAGAAGACCGATCAAGCATAATTTTAGAGAGATCGATCGAGCACCCTAGGGGATCGATTGAGTGCTCGATCGAGCACTTTGCCCGAGAAAAAATAGATATTTTCAAATATTTCACTCAAGTCCTCAAGTTTATCAGTTTTCCATTATTTTAATTACTTATTGTTTAGTACTATATAAGCCTTGTGGCTTGGTTTATTTTCATTAAGCTTTATTCTATTAGAGATTTTACTGAGGGAGAAGAGATTCTGAAACTCTGTATTTAGGAAAATATTTCTGAACCCTATTTCAATATCTATTATTATTTTGCAATTATGAGTTCTTCTTTGATATTGATTTATGTTTACTTTTCAATGTTTGAGTAGTTCTCTAGTTAGGTTTTAGGGTTTCTCAGGAAAATCAGGTTTGAATGTTATGGTTTATCGTAAAGGATTGAATTTTTTAGGTTCTTAGTCTAAAATTGTCCCTAATGCATGAATTAGAGTATCTAACTAGTTCATCGATATTAGAATTATAAACGCAAAAAGATTTGGTTTAGAAGTCTGATCTAGTCTAGATGAATAAGTGTTCTTACTTGCGAGAGTATTGTCCTAAATGCTTATGAACAATTGAATATGAACTTTATTGCATGGTTAAATTAGTTAGCCACGACGAGAGTTTTTTTTTTATAATTCGAACTTTAATCTATTTATGTCTTTCATGTTGAGAACTATTTTCAAAGTAAAATCATGCATGTTAACCTTGGCTTTTAAACCTGAATACATGTGGAATTCCTTAATGGCTGACGCTTTTATTTCATTGTTTACAACCGTTATTTCAATTACTGCTTTGATTCGTTACAAACAAACTCAATTATTCTATCTTAGCTTGATTTGAAATTAAACTGAATTGTGTGCTTTCTGGTCTCTGTGGATTCGAACCTTTACTGTACTACATTGATCTGTTCTCTGCAGTATTAGTCTTAGGATTAAATTTTATCTCTATCAAGATGCGATGTGGAAAACACAACATCGCTTTAAAGTCTCCAACACTCTCGAGTTCTCAATGCTCGCAAAGATTTTATAGTTTATACAATTTTCCGTGGAGGAAAACAATTAGTGAATCTAAAGAATCGTGCTCTTCTCTGTTGTCCTTTTGAAATGCTTTGTGATTGCAAATTAGAATATGTTTACTTGCTCTGAAGATATGTGTGATGCTATCTCGGAAAATCGAAGTCAAATCAAAAGATGTTGAATCCCTTTAAGGATTGTTGAGCAGATTCTTGGATTATTACTTAACTCGTAAGTCACATAAAATCCTTTCGAATTATTTTAGCATTTGTGCTATTGTTGAGTCTATGACTATCTTATTTGTTTTGCATTCTATTTTGCTATTGTTATGGCAATTATTTCAAGCTTGATTCGTAAAAGTGGATAAAACTGGTTGTATAACAAAAGTAAGAAAAGAATCATAATATATCTCGAATCTATCACTTCATCAAAATCAAATATTGACCATAATGATAGATTTCTCTAATGACGACACATGGCCGTTACTCCAAAAGTTAATTTATTATTAAACATGATTAACTTATTTGTCATAGTTAAAATTTTATGAATTTATTCACTAAAATCACAATATATCTTGAATCTTAAAATTTGAACTCCTTTTGGTGGTTTAGCACTTTCTCTTTGACTTGGAAGGTTTGAACATGACTAAAATGATCTTTATGTGGAGGAAAACTAATGTATGTTAGTTCGATTGTTCTTGAAGCTCTGTTATCAAACCTTGAAAAATCTCAAATCTTTGTATCACTCTCAGTAATTGCAGGAAAGGATCTAAGTAAATAGGTCAAACAAAATTTATGGTGTAATTAAGTAGTAATGGAGAGGTCTCTTAACTCGACTCTTCACATGATGCAGTTGGAAGAAGACGAAGATCAGCCGTTTATTCTGCCAAAGCTACCCGAGTTCAGCCAATATGAAAAGAATCATCTAAGCCTCATCGGAAAATTGCTCAATCTTGAGCTTCAATCTATGTCTACTCTTATACAATATATGACTAGAAATTGGCAACTATACGAAGGGGTTGGGGGTGTGGCTTTAACACAAGAGAAATTGATGTTTGTCTTTCAACATGAACTAGATCTTGAAAGAATACTAAACAAGGGAGCGTGAAAATATAATGAGTGATCAATGGTTCTAGAAAAATGGGTGGAACACCCACCTGAAGATTACCTATAGTTCTTCTCCCTCTGGGTTCAGATTAGGAACATCCCTCTGGATCATTTAATATATCAAATCTTTAGGAGAAGTTATTGGAGAAGTTAAAGAGGTAGTTTTTGACTCTACTAAGCCGCAAACTCAAGACTATGTAAGAGTGCAGGTTAGATTCTACATTCGACATCCTTAAAAGGATTTCATTTTGGGGAAGTGGTAGTCATTCTGTTTGATTATGAAAGAGTCCAAAAAATGTGTTATCACATCCAAAGATTGACTCATGCTAAAGAGAAATGTTATCGTCTTTCTAAAGGGGCAGAGGAGGAAGCTTCTAGCCTTACCTCAATGGTAAGAGTTGATCAAGAAAAATTACTCCATCTTCTAAATGAATCAAACCCTCTTTTTGGAGTGTCAATGTAATGTCAGGTTGGAAGTGATCCAGCTTCCTGTAAAGTGAAAATAGCACCATAAGTCATAGAAAACATAAGATTTTATCTATTACCATCAGAATGGCCTGAGAGGTAAAGAAAGCTAGAGTTAGATCCTCCGTTGTAGAAATAGAGAAAAATCCCCTGGAACAACAGACAGTCTTAAGACTGGAAGCTCCATTGCTGGTTTCAAGTGATGTTAACAAAGGAAAATGGCTTGTTCATTATCTACCCTCTATCATCAGTTCCTAAGGAGAAATTTATGGTTGCATCTTTCAAGAAAGCAAGAGGAAAGCATTTACTAGAACCTGCAAAAGACCTTCAAAATGAAGGGACTTTAGTTCTCATTTTGACGATAACCTTATCTTTCATTCTGGATCTACGGTTATGAGCCATAACTCCGATGGTATTGGCTCTTGCGAGTCTAGGGGAGGAAAACATAACCAAAAGAGGAGGCCCTTCAGAGTTAAGAGACTACAACAACAAGCCAAAGACAAATCTCATAAAGAAGGTAAAGCACAAAGCATGAGTTGGCCTTCTGGTAATAAGGAAAATGAACGACAACAATGTGGAGAGAAGTTCCAAAAAATTTACAAAAGGCATTTGTAAAAGAGGTGGCCCCTTCTAGGGATTCACCTAAATCATTATGAAGTTGGTAAGTTGGAATTGCCAAGGTATTGTTTCCAATAGAGGCTTGACAATACATTTCCTTATGGACATAAATAAGTCTCATTCCCCGGGTTTTGTTTTATTATGGAAACTATGAACAAAACGATTGTTCTGCAAGACCTTCAAATTTGTTGGGGTTTGATATGCTTAAGTGCCTATGGAAGGGGCTTAGCAATTTTTTGGACAAACACCCTAAATGTTAATATTTTGTGTGATGATATGAATATGATAGACTGTGAAATAAACAGTCCTTTTTATATAACTTGTGTTTATGGAAAGTCCAATCTGAAAAAGAAGAATCCAATGGGAAAGACTATTAAGAATCGATATTCAAATAAACGATAGATTGTGTTTAATGGAGATTTTGATGAGATAAGACACAATTGAGTAAAAAGAGGTGCCCAATGAGATATCCAGCTTCTTTTGTAAACTTGAACTTAATATTGGAGGCCTGCAAGGTTGATGAGCTCCTATATTCTGGTAATGGATTCACATGGACATGTATAAGGCACTCTTTATGGATCAAGAGTAGATCAGATCGTTGTTTTGCTAATAGGGTCTGGTCCTTCCTTGATATGAGGGACTCTGATCACATGTCTATCTTGATCTCTCTTCTGGATTACTCTCCTCCTCATCAAGGCATATTCATCTTTGCCCAAAAGTTGATCTACAAAGACCGGACTAAGGAATCTATTAAAGAAGGTTATCACAAAGAACTATCTCCATCAGAACTATCCCTTTTAACCAACAGACTCTTCAATATAAGGAAAACATTAAGCAAGTGATATTACTTGGTTTTAATGCATAATAGTGGGCATTTATGTTTGTTATTCTACATTATTCCGAGTGTTTTCATTGCATATTTGGTAGAATTTCAGTATTCTAGGTGTTCAGGTCGAATCAGAGCAAAACGATGCATTTCAGGAGATTTCAGAAGTTTTCAGAAGTTTCAGAGAGAAGTGCTTGATCAAGCACCAAAAGAGAACGATCGAGAAAAAGATTTATGATATGCATGATCGGGCAACATAGTTGCTCGATCGGGCAATTGCTCCTGGAAAAATCCAGAGATCAAGATCGATCGGGCAAGAAGAGGTCTCGAGCAATTTTATGGTATGCTCGGTCGGGCAACCATGTGCCCGATCGAGCACATCTCCCGAGAAGAAAAAGAAGTTATCCAAATTTGCAAATCAAGTCCTCAAGCCTATCCAAGTTTTCCTTATTTATTATTTTACCTTTTTAGCCTATAAATACATTGTGTTTTAGGCCTTTAGAACTAAGCTTTATTTTTATTTCTGACAGAATTACTGAATGAGATGAGATTCAACCTGTATTTGGATCAATTTATGAACCCTTTTATAATATCTCTTTTGTTTTAATTATGTATTCTTCTTTGATGGTGAATTGTTTATGCATGCCAATGTTTGAGTAGTTCCATAGTTAGGTTTTAGGGTTTCCTAGAGAAACCAGGTTTGAATGTTAGGTTTAACTTTGTAGGATTGAATTTGTTAGGTTCTTAGTCTAAATTTGTTCTTAATGCATGACCTAATTTAGATGAATAAGTGTTTTTACTTATGGGAGTATTGTTTTAAATGCTTATGAACAATTGAATCTGATTGTAATGCATGATCGAATTGCTTTAAAGACGACCAGAGTTTGTCTCTGGAAATTCAAGCATAGGGTTAAATACTCTGGGAGGAGATTATTCTTTATTCATTTTTCATGTTGAGAACTATTTTCAATCCTAATCATGTATGTTAACTTGAATTTAAACCTGAATACCTACGGATTTCCCTAATGCCTAGCATTTTTATATTATAGTTTTTAAACCGTTTTCATTTGGCGTTTTGATTCGTTACAACAATCTCTTAATTATTCTGCTTTAGCTAGATTTGTAACTGAAACTGAACGTGTACTTTTCTGGTCTCTGGGGATTCGATACCATTTGCTATGCTACATTGAACTATTCTCTGCAGTACTAGTTCAGGATTAAATTCCTAACCTATCTTAATTTTGGCGCCGTTGCCGGGGATAAAATTGTGCCTTTCTATTTTTTTTATTAGAATCTCGTCTAAAGTTTTTATTTTCAGTACTCATCTCGTTCTCTTTTGCTTGTTTTGTTTTACATGTGTATGATCAGAAGATCTGACAAGTCCTCAGATTTGTTAAGCCTCAGTTATTCGGAACTTGCACGAATAGAACGCTCAAACCGGAAGATCAAGAAAGACGAAAGCTCATCTAGTCAAATGGCTGAGAATGTTGGTCAAGTCATTCCGGATGGACCCCAAGGTCAAAACGATCCACCAGTTCTTGGACTCAATCAAATCATTAACCAAGGACAAGTTGGTGATAACGGCAATCAAGTGCCACAAGGCCAACAAGGAGCTGCTAACAACCAAGCTCAAAACCCTCAGATTATAGATGCAAGGAATTTTGTTCTGTATGGAGATCCGGAGAGAGTTCATATGCTCAATGGTCAGAACCCTCCTCTAGTTGGTTCATACAACAACCCTCAAGCATACTATGCTAATAGGAATCCCATCCAACCCACTCAACCTCAACAAAGGGAATACCAATTCCCTATTTCGCTTATTCAAATGATCTGTAACAACCAATTCNGTTCAGATGATATGTAACAACCAATTCAGTGGTTTACCTAACGAGCACCCAATGAATCATATTGATACTTTTGAGGACATCTGCAGCACTATCAAACTCAATAGCGTAACCAGCGATTTCATGCACTGCAGTTTGTTCAGTCATTCTTTAGCTGAAAGAGCACTTTGTTGGTTGAAGTCTCTACCTGCAGTATCTATAGTAACCTGGGATGACTGCAAAGCCAAGTTTATCAATAAGTTCTTCACTACTACTAGGACTAATGCCTTAAGGAACAAGATCTCTGCTTTTGCTCAAACTCCTGTAGAATCATTCTATGAATATTGGGAATGATTCAAAGAGTTGCTTCGTGATTGTCCACATCACGGTTTCTCAAATGTAAGTCTCCTCAATACCTTATATAGAGGAATTGAACAAAAGTATCAGTTGTCCTTAGAAACAACAAGCGATGGAGATTCCATGTAGAAACCCGTTCCTAATGCATATCGTTTGATAGAGAATCTGGCAGCTAGTAATAGCAATCATTGCCCAGAGTTTGATTGCCGAACAAATATTCTGGTATTAGCTGCTAACTCAAAAATCTCAGAGCTGAAAGGAGAATTCTCAAAGATAGAAGGACTAATCAATCAGCTTCTAAAGGGTCAAACTCAGAAACAGGTTAATGTTGTAGATTATTCTGAAGTTGATTGCTTTGCAGTTCAAGAACAGAATATTGGCGGAGATGAGAAGGAAGTTAGTTACATCAATGCTCAAGGTCAAAGGGTGTACAATCAAGGTTTTAATAAGACTCATCCCAACTTGTCTTAGAGAAATACCAATGTTGAGAACCCCCAAGATCAACATTATCCACAGCAATAGGAAACCTTTGCGCATAACTCTAATTCAGGCGGTTTTCTCAGCATGTATTTCAACAAGTTCAACCTTAACCAAGTAATTCAGTTGAGATGATGTTTAAGCAACTGCTGGAAGGACAACAACAGTTCCAAACATTGATCCAAGGAGAAGTGAAAGAGCTGAATCAAAAGTTTGATGCATTATCAACTCATGTGAAGCATTTGGATATGCAAGTTACTCAGACTTCTGAAGCTGTGAAGAGACAAACTGGTGTCTTTCCTGGGAAAGCTGAGGAGAATCCAAAGGGGTATTGCAAGGCTTTGGTTGGGAATTTAGAATAAAAACCTAAGAATTTGGAAAAAGATGCAGATTTTGAAAAGTGGGAAAATGATGCAGAAAGATATGCCCGATCGAGCAGCCTTTGCCCGATCGAGCAAATCACTTCCAAAGGAACATATCGATCGGGCATCATCAACCCGATCATGCAAAGTGATCAAAAATTTCCAGGGACAAATGCACGATCGAGCACACCTTGTGCCCGATCGGGCAGTTTTGTTGGACCAAAAACATAGTGTTTTTGCCCGATCGGGCATCACTTGCCCGATCAAGCAAAACTTCCTGGAACCGAAAACTCCTGAAATCACCTATATGCCAAGAATTCCTTATCTAGTGCAAGCTACAAGGCCAATATCAGAGTTTAAAGTTGATGAGATGATTGGGAAACCACCTCATCCACTTCGGTGATTGAGTATAAGGTGAAAAGCAAAGGGTTCTTAAAACTCTTCTCGAAGTTTAAAGTTTTACTCACCCCTGAGTTCAAAGAGAAAGGGATTAATATTGCAAAGGATGTGATGGGGAAGGTTCTAACGCTGAAGATACCTAGGTTTGGAGCTTGTTATGGAACATCGCTGGATGTTGATTCCATTCCTACTTAGAGGTAAGTACCGTCAAGGTAAGTGACGTTAAACAAAGCGCTGAATGGGAGGCAACCCACTATATTTAGAGTCTACTTTTTTTCTATTTTGCGTCAGTCCTAACCTACTTATGTTTAGTTTTGAGTTTAAAGTGTTTCAGGTTATTACTGGTGAAAGTTTCTTCATGCCATTCCAGGTTATTTCTTCTATTATCATTACTCATCTTTATCACTTAAATTGTTGATTGATAGAATGGTTTCTCTCTTGATTCTTGCTAATTCGGATTAATATTGCTTAGATCATTGCTCACCATTCACCATCATTCTTGTGCTTTGACTTGCATTGATTTTAGATTCATGACTGATTGGATTTTCTTATTAAGTAATTCTTGATTCTTTCTAATTATAATTTATATTGCTTGATCATTGCTCTTTACTTACCAATTGATTGTGAGATACCGGATTGATTGCTATTAATTGTTCTGAATGATGCCTCTATTATATGATTCTTGCTAATTTTTTATTAGTATTGCTCGATCATAATGCCTTAATGGTTTCTCTTACAACTGATTCTTGTTAGTTTTTAAAACTATCATTGCTCAAATCGTTATTCACACATTACTTACACTTCTCTTGAGTGTTTGTTCTTTTTGCAGGCATAGGGAATGAGGCATAGGAGTTCAGAACATATTTGAGAGCATTTCACTTTTAGTAAACCTCTTTCCCTTGAACTCTTATATAGTATTATCTATTTTACAGATTTTTCTATTGATTCTGGTTGTTTCTATACCTTCTTTTGCATTTATTTTCACATCGGGATGGTATGAAGTAAGTCTGGGGGAGGGTGTAATGATACTAACTACATTTTGATGTTTTGTCTTTTCGGTAAAAATTTTCAAAATTTTTGTTTTTAAATCTAGCTGAGTCTATCGAGTCGAAGGAACCATGATCAAAATCAATAATAAATAGCCAAGTGTGGGTATGGTTTTAACTTTCTCTAGATTACTGACTTAGATTAATTGCTGAGATTAGGATTGGAACCCCCATTACTGATTGATTTGTTTCTGAAAGTTCTGATCTTTTGAGTTATTGATGAATTGATGCTAGCTCTTCCATGATAGGAATTAATTTAAAATCTTAATTATTCTTGCTTATGGTGTTGATATACTTTGAGAATTAGGTACCTTGCTCTTCAGTGTTCTGTAAAACCGACAAGTTCTTTCAGTACGATCCGGGTCCTTTCTCTCTCTCCCTTCAGAAAAATATAAATGCCATCAGAAAAAGTGTTGAAAGCGTGACCTAGATGCCTCTAATCATTGTCGGGCTACTGAAAAGTAGTTAGAATCATGAAAACGCAGAAAAGTGCGAACATGAAAAGAATTTTAAAAAAGAAAGAAAGAAAAGAAAAACGCATAAAAGTTTGAATCTTTAGAAAAAGAAAAAAGTGAGAAACGGGGAAAAAGGATCAAGACCGGAAGTCCGTTGATACTCTGTTTTGTATGGGCATTTCGATAGAAGAGGTACTTGAGTAAATTGATTGATATACCATAGGTGAGAATGCATGAATCTGAACTTAATTGAATTTAAAGAGTTGGTTGATATGATTTGATACTTGATTGATTTGGGATTTAGAGTAGGAAACAGGTTTTTATTTTAGTGGTGGTAAATAATTTTGAGATTGGTGTCTTTTGGATTTGAAACTGTACTTATAGTTTTTGAGATTTTGTGAGTTTTCGTGTGGTCCGTTTCAAACCTCTTCTCCAGATTGAATCCTGCTTTACTTGAGGACAAGCAAAGATCTAAGTCTAGGGGAGTTGATATTACTTAGTTTTAATGCATAATAGTGGGTATTTATGTTTGCTATTCTACATTATTCCGAGTTTTTTCATTGCATATTTGGTAGAATTTCAGTATTCTAGGTGTTCGGGTCGAATCAGAGAAAAACGATGCATTTCAGGAGATTTCAGAAGTTTCAGAGAGAAGTGCTCGATCGAGCACCTAAAGAGAACGATCGAGCAAAATATTTATGATATGCACGATCGGGGAAATGCTCCTGGAAAAATCCGGAGATCAAGATCGATCGGGCAAGAAGAGGTCTCGAGCAATTTTATGATATGCTCGATCAGGCAACCATGTGCCCGATCGAGCACATCTCCCGAGAAGAAAAAGAAGTTATCTAAATTTTCAAATCAAGTCCTCAAGCTTATCCAACTTTTCCTTATTTATTATTTTACCTTTTTAGCCTATAAATACATTGTGTTTTAGGCCTTTAGAACTAAGCTTTATTTTTATTTCTGACAGAATTACTGAATGAGAGGAGATTCAACCTGTATTTGGATCAATTTCTGAACCCTTTTATAATATCTCTTTTGTTTTAATTATGTGTTCTTCTTTGATGTTGAATTGTTTATGCATGTCAATGTCTGAGTAGTTCCATAGTTAGGTTTTAGGATTTTCTAGGGAAACCAGGTTTGAATGTTAGGTTTAACTTTGTAGGATTAAACTTGTTAGGTTCTTAGTCTAAAGTTGTTCTTAATGCATGAATTAGCTTGATCACCTAGTTCATGATTATAGGTTGATAAATACAAAGGGACTTGATTTAAAAACCTGACCTAATTTAGATGAATAAGTGTTTTTACTTACGGGAGTATTGTTTTAAATGCTTATGAACAATTGAATCTGACTGTAATGCATGATCGAATTGCTTTAAAGATGGCGGGAGTTTGTCTCTGGCAATTCGAGCATAGGGTTAAATACTCCGGGAGGAGATTATTCTTTATTCGCTGTTCATGTTGAGAACATTTTTTAATCCCAATCATGTATGTTAACTTGACTTTAAACCTGAATACCTACGGATTTCCCTAATGCCTAGCATTTTTATATTATAATTTTAAACCGTTTTCGTTTGCCATTTTGATTCGTTACAACAATCTCTTAATTATTCTGCTTTAGCTAGATTTGAAACTGAAACTGAACGTGTATTTTTCTGGTCTCTGTGGATTCGACACCCTTTGCTATGCTACATTGAACTGTTCTATACGGTACTAGTTTAAGATTAAATTCTTAACCTATCAGCAAATGGAAAAGAGATAACATAATTAACTCAAAAGAAAAATCCAAACTGTTAGAAGTGGCGTTGGAAGCAGAAATCTCATCAGCAAATCCTAGTTCAACCTGCTTATTTTCTTGGCATAGAAAACTACCACTAGTCTACAAAGAAGAAAAACTCTTTTGGAGACAAAACAGTAAAGAGCAATGGCTAAGAGAGGGTGATGCAAATACTAAATTTTTCACTCTTTAGTTAAAATGAATAAATCAAGAAATATAGTAGTTATGTTGATGAATAAACAAGGTACTCCTAAAAGAGATGAAGTTTCAGTAGGAGAGGTGGTTGTTAATTACTCCAGTGATTTTTTTCTTCATCCAATCCATAAAACCTTGATGTTTTTTTCCATGATTTTCAGTCTAGATTCACAGAAAAAAAAAAATTTACTTTGGAAGCACCTGTTTTTCAAGAGGAGATTATAGCTGATGTAAAATCTCTAAAAACAAGAAGCTCTCTAAGGTACAATGGTTTAACTGCTTTTTAATCAATCCTATTGGGATATTGTGGGCTCTAAGGTTACAAAAGAAGTAAAAAGTTTTTTCAGTCAAGGTACCGTCCCAAAAGAGTGGAACTATACACAAATTTGCTTGGTTCCAAAAGTCCTTAGCCCAACGAAGATGCAATAATTAAGACCAATCAGCCTTTGTATTGTAATGTACAAAAACATCACAAAGATCATCTTAGAAATACTTAAATCATTTATGCCAAATATGATATCAGAGTTTCAATAAGACTTTGTTAGTAAGAGATTGATTTCAAATAACATTGTGATAACACATGAAAATTTTCATGCTTTTAGAACATACCCGAAGCTTTCAGGGTCACATTTAGCTATCAAAAGTGACATCTCAAAAGCAGGTCCGACTTTGAGGCCAAGCAAGACAAGATTGGATTTGCGTCCTCGATATAATTATATATATTTGGCTCCATTTTGACAAAAATTCATGTCAGAATAGTGGTAATTCTTCCTTTGAATGCTTTTTATGTTGCAAGTTCGAACCCATCATAACTTGTTTTGGTTAAAGAAAATCTATTACTCCCATTTCAACAGGCCCAATAATTTTATAGATTATGACTCTTTTATAGCTAGGACCTAAACTTCTCAAACGCCTACGATAGACTAGAATGATTTTACACAGCAGCTCTCCTACAAGCAATGAGTTTTCAATCATCATGGATTTCAAAGATCATGTTCTGCATCTCATCAGTTTTTTATACAGTTCTGATTAATGGTACCTCTCTTGAAAATTTTTCTCCTAATCGTGGAATTAGATAAGGAGATCCTATATCTTCTTTTATCTTTATTCTCTGCACTAAAGGCATCTCTTATCTCTTTAGAAATGTTGAAATTGCTGGAAAAATGCATGACTTCAGGTTCAATGTTTCAGGTCCAGTAATCTATCACCTAGTATTTACTAACGAAAATGTTTTAGTTTCTGAAGCGTCTGTTAAGGAAGCAGAAGTAATAGAAGATATCCTAAAGGTTTACGAGTTAGCCATTGGTCTGTGTATAAACAAAGAGAAATATGCTTTGGCTTTTGGTTCAAAAGTTGATCCATATTTACCTTTGCTAATTCATTCGTTTTAGGAATTGAAGCAACAAATGAACTTAATGTTTATCTAGGTATGCATGAGATTTTTAGTGGATCAAAAGTTCAGATGCTCAATTTCTTCAGGCTCATATTAGAATCAAGAATGGAGTCCATGTTTATGAAATCTTTATCACAAGGGGAAAACACATTATGATCAAGTTTGTAGCCTCAGCTCTCTCTATATGCCAAGTCGTGTTTTAAATTGCCCCTTACTACTTGTAGAATTATGTCCTCTATGATGGATAACTTTTGGTGGAATGCAGAACTACATAAAAGGAAGATTCATTGGGTGAATCGGCATAAGTTGTGTCTACCACAAGCATTGTGAGGTTTGATCTTTAGAGATATAAGATGCTTTAATCAAAATATTCTAGAAAAAAAGGCTGAAAAATTCTAACAAATCCAAACAGGTTTCTAAATTCATCAAAAGAAGATACTTTATGAGCCAATCCTTCTTGAAGAGAAAGATTGGTTAACATCCATCTTTTTTTGAAGAAGCCTTTGTTATGGGACAGAGTTCTTGAGTAAAGGACTGGCCAAAAGAGTTGGTAATAGTCTTTATATAAAGGTTGTGACTGATAAATGGATTGGTAGTTCCAAAGGAGTCCATTGATTAAACACCCGATAATTAATTTGGATATGAGAGTGAGTGACCTTATCCTTCCAAACAGTAGAGGATAAAAGGTACCTCGTATACAATATTTATTCTACCAACATGATGCCAAGGATATCATGTCACAAAAACCAACTACGAGAAAGTGGTCTTGGGCTTGGAACAAATATGGGGATTACACTGTACAATCAAGAAATTGGCTGACATCTTCTATGAAATTTCAAAAGGAAATATATATTGTTCCATCCATGTTTTAAATAAGAGGATATGGAAGGTGCATACTGGGACAAAGATAAAACATTTTCTATGGAGATTAATCGATGGAGCTTTAGCAGTGGACAACGGTTTAGCCAAAAGGGGAATAAGAACTGAAGGAAGGTGTCAAATATGTGGTTTAAAAGGTAAATATTTAAGCCATGCAATTTTCTCATGTTCTTTGGCTAGACAAACATGAGTTGTTACATGCTTTCCATCGTCTGAAGGATGATTTGATGACACCTCTGTATATACAAACTGGTTTCATCTGTTACAGGCCTCAAAGAAAAGTTTGTGTCCCATTAAAGTATGAAGAACTTTCTTTGGATTTGCTGGTTTATTTGAAAAACTGGAATCAAGCTCTTTTTGGAGAGGAAATCTTCTCTTATCCTCAAGTGGCTCAAAAAGCCTTGGAGGAAACTAAAACATGGATTTTGACTAAGGAATACAATATTCAACAATCTTCAAAATGTTGCAGTACCTTACCCTCAACGCGCGTGCTGGGTAAAACCATCTAGGGGTTGGAAAAAAATGTAATATAGGTATATTGGGACAACAAAAGGAGTCTGGCATTTTTTTCCTATGTGCTCAGAGACTATCAAGCATCGTGCTTCTCCATAGCCAGTGAACATTGTTTAATGTCTCATCCATATAGGAAGCTTTTCAAGATAGTATGCAGTGGGCTATTGAAAGCATGGTAACAATTAACTGCAGTATTGTGATTTTTGAAATTGTAGTTTCGACATGAATGGATGCTCTGATGTCTCTGCACGCTTGACCTGGTTTTATTTTGTTTAACAGAATTTTTGGTGGAGTTGGTCTTGAAGATCCCCCTTCCAAATTTCAAAAGATTCATAAGGCTGTCAACAGAGGAGGTTGTTTGTTGTCCTCGTTTTTGTGTTCTGCAGGTTATGTTCTCAGATTCGGTGTTACCTCTTGGCCTTTCCCGCAGTTCTAGTCTTTTTGGAGTTTGGTCTTCCCGGGTTTGTGCTTGTCTTTCTCTTTGTTTTTACTTATTGGATCAAGCTGAGATCTTGATCTTCGTTCGGTTTGCTATTAAGGTGTGTTTGTCATGTTTGACTTCGCCATCTTCGGAATATCGGTGAACGTTTTTGCTGCATTGGTTTATCTTTTCGGGTTACACATATGTAAGTTATCTTAGTGAGGTAGTCTTCAATACACTAGAAGAAAATAAGGCTTTCAAGTGTTAGGGAGTCCTAGTCCTTTTCGAGCTTGCCTTTCTGGATCCACCTTTTTGTAGTTTCATTGGGCTTGGCGATCAATTATTATTTTAGAGACTTGTCTGATATGAACTGAAGATACTAAGATTGAAGAGAATCAATACTCAATGAAAGTACTAATTCAATACTCACAATGTATAGAGTTTACAATTAGAAACCACTCTAAAACAAACTATGAGCTTTCATTGATGATAATACACTCGAATTACAGAGAGAGAGAGAATGAAACTTCACAAGAATTGATCTGAAAACTAATAAGCTACAAATTCCCTTATTAATACTCTGTTTCATTCTGTTTCCTCTGTTATTCTGTTTTCCTCTGTTATAACTGAATTAACAGCAAAACAGATTTATTCTTCGAGCTAATCAACATTTTCCACGTGTCTCTCTTTATTCCCATATCAAATCCTTCCCCTCCAAAGAACCTTGTCCTCAAGGTTCATCAAAAGATGGAAACTTCTGCAACAAATCATAATACCATTCCCAAGTGGCCTATTCAATCTCTTGATTTTCCCATTTAACTAACACTTGAGTAGTTGCACGACCTTGTCTTTGAACCATGCGCATTTCCAGAATCAATTCAGGTTCCTTTACAAGCATATCATGGTGTATTGATGGAAACTTAGCTGAAACTGTTAAGTCACCAAATGCTTTCTTCAACTGAGATACATGGAAAACAGGATGAATCCGAGAATGAGTTGGTAACTCTAATTTGTAAGCTACCTTTCCACACTTATCCAGAACCTTATAAGGGCCAAAATATTTGGGAGCCAACTTCTGAGATGTTCTTGAACAACTGAACCTTTTCTATAAGGCTGCAGCTTAAGATAAACCTTGTCCCCAATCTGAAATTCCCTTTCAATTCTGTGCTGGTCTACAATTTGCTTCATTCTGTGCTGAGCTCGCAAGAGATGAAACTTAAGGATCTGAATCATATTCTCCCTCTCTTCCAAGCTTCTAGCTACTGTATCAACCTTGGTTTCTCCTAGTAAATATGGTAAATATTGTGGAGGTAACTGACCATACACTATTTCATAAGGTGTAGAATTTGTGGCAGAATGATAACATGTATTATACCAAAATTCAGCTAAGAAAAGCCATTTACTCCACATCTCTGGCTTATCATTGCACATACATCTGAGATAAGTATCTAAACACATGTTTATAACCTCAGTTTGGCCATCACTTTGAGGGTGATATGCACTTGAATAGTTGATATTAGTGCCT
Organism: Iberis pinnata; assembly: GCA_900406425.1. NCBI lineage: Eukaryota > Viridiplantae > Streptophyta > Magnoliopsida > Brassicales > Brassicaceae > Iberis > Iberis pinnata. The sequence goes on along the minus strand of OVBE01006361.1, from coordinate 3,015 downwards.
TGTAAGCTGAATAATTCCTTCCAGAATTCACACAAAAAGACTGAATCCCTATCACTGACAATAGACCTTGGGAAACCATGAATTTTAAACACATTATCCAAATATGCCTGAGCTACTGTAAAAGCAGTATATGGATGAGCTAAAGCCACAAAATGTGCTGCTTTACTCAACCTGTCCACAATGACAAAGATGACAGATTTACCACCAGATAAAGGTAAACCATCAATGAAATCCATTGATAAATTTGTCCAAATTATGTCTGGAATAGCTAATGGTTGTAATAATCCCGAATAGGCTGAAGTATCATACTTACATTGTTGACATACTCTGCAGCCTCTGATGTAAGATTGAATATCTTTGCTCATACATTTCCAATAAAACAACCCTTTAACCCTTTGTAATGTTGCTTCTCGACCAGAATAGCCACCAATACCTTAACTCTGTAATATTAGGCACCACAATCTTAGATTTTCTTCTCAAAACATTCTAAACCCAAGTAAATTGTTTGAGTTGATCTCTCCTTTAGTACAATATCTGTAGCATAACCATTCTGTATTTTGACCATAAGATCACAACCAAGGACTGACATGGCCATATGTAAAATTTATGATCCTTCCACCCTTGATAAAGCATTTTGCTACCAAATTGTCTTTCCCTTGCTTGTATTGTATTTCATAATGAAACTTTAATAGTTTGGGTAACCACTGTTGTTGAATAGGAGTGTTCAGACGTTGTTCTAACAAATACTTCAAGCTTCTCTGATTTGTCTTGATAATAAAATTCCCCATCAACAAGTAGTGTCTCCATTTCTGCACAGCAAAGCCCACAACTAACAGCTCTTTCTCATAAATTGATAAGTGTAGATGTCTTCCTTTTAAGTGTCTGCTAATGTAAGCAAGTGGATGACCATCTTGCATTAAAATAGCTCTTATTACTTGACCACAAGCATCAGTTTCTCCAACAAAAGGTCTATCAAACATTGGTAATGCTAAAACTGGTGTTGAACATAGAGTCTGTTTCAATTTATCAAAACTTGCTTGTGCTTCTTCATCCCAATCAAAAGCATATTTCTTGATTAGATTAGTCAATGGTCTATCTATAGATCCATAATTCTTCACAAAACTCCTGTAGTACCCAGTGAGACCTAGAAAGCCCCTCAATTGTTTCACATTGGAAGGTACATGCCATTCTTGCACTGCTTTCAACTTAGCTGGATCAGTTGATACACCAGCTGCTTCAATAAAATGCCCCAGGTACTCTACTTTTGGTACAGCAAATGCACATTTGCTCATTTTTGCAAACAATTTGTTTGCCTCATGAGTAAAAGCACCTGCTCTAAATGTAGAACATGATTGTTGACTGAAGAACTATATATTAGTATGTCATCAAAAAATATCAACACACACTTCCTCAGAAGTTCTTTAAACACTGCATTCATCAAGCCCTGAAATGTTGCTGGAGCATTTGTCAGACCAAAAGGCATGACAAGGTATTCATAGTGACCATTGTGTGTTTTAAAGGTTGTCTTGTGAATGTCCTCTGGAGCCATTCTAACCTGATGATAACCAACCCTTAAGTCTATTTTGGAATATATTTGAGATCCCCCTAACTCATCCATGAGGTCTTCAATCAGAGGTATAGGAAAACGATCCTTGACTATAATGTTATTTACACCTATATAGTCCACACATAATCTCCATGTTCCATCTTTCTTTTTAACTAAGACCACTGGTAAGGCAAAAGAACTTGAGCTTGATTGAACAATACCATTATCCAACATTTCTTGTAATATCTTGTCAATCTCATTTTTTTGATACACAACGTACCTATAAGGCCTCTAGTTTATTAGATTTGAACCTTCTAAAAGTTGAATCTTATGGTTATGATTCTGTCTAAAAGGTGGCAGTTATGTGGGAACTTCAAAAATATCAGCAAAAGTATTTAATAACTCTGTAATTGCTGGATATTGAATGTTCCTGTCACTTGGTTGATCAGAGACATTATGTGATGCATCCAAATTACTAACCTCCAAGGAGAAAATCATGGACATTTGATTGTTGTAATCTTGTAATTTTTTGAATCTAATAGTCTTTAACTCCTTCACAAACCCTTGTTTAAGACAATGGAGTACAACCTTCACATTATTCACTGTAAATTGCATAACCAATGTTTTAAAGTCCCATGTAATTGGCCCTAAAGTCTGCAACCACTGCATTCCCAACACCATGTCACATCCACCTAATGAAATGACCATACAATCAGCTGTGAAAGTGTGATTTTGAAAATTCCATTGAAATCTGTTCAGCCTTCCTTTCACAACTAACTTACTCCCATCAGCCACTGCAACTTTAGCTGAACCACTTGAATCCATTCTGCATCCCAATCTATTGACAGCTTGGTAATCAACAAAGTTGTGAGTTGAACCTGAATCAATTAAGATAAAAACAACCTTCTTCCCATGTGTTCCTCTTACTCGCATAGTCCAATAGTTTGAAATACCAACCACGACATTTACAGAAATATGTGCTATTTCCCCCCTTTATCTTCTGATTCAAAATCTTCTTCACTATCTGAGTTATCAGTTTCCATTGATTCAATCATATGAGGTTGTCTTTTATGCTTCCAGTAATGTTCAGGAGTATATTTTTCATCACATTGAAAACATAAGCCCTTAGATCTTCTTTCATTAATCTCTTCCTTTGATAAAGTTCTTATAGGTTGAATGCCTGATTCTTTATCCTTTGCCAACAATTCTTTCTGTAGAAATGATTGTTTCTGATGCACTACAGTAGAAGATCCTGTACCATCTGACTTTTTCTTTTGCATAGACCAAGTAGGATTGAACTACTTCTTGGGGTGTGCTTTTTCATATAAACTTCCCAAAAGTAAACATTGTCTGACAGATCTTGGTTAAAACATTCGCAAGTGCATTTGAGTATCAAGTCTTAATCCAGCTACATAGGCACTAACTAAGTATTCTTCAGATAGATTCAATCTTGTTCTTATCAATTCAAA